>JAIPRN010001271.1:18017-50005 GCA_025469175.1 Geopemphigus sp. TES_GeoC_2020 | reverse complement strand
CAACCCGTCTATACGTACGTACGTATCGTCTCTTTCGACTCGGCGCGCGTGTTGTTATTTTTTCTTATTATTATACTCATTTTTTTTTTCGTTTCGATAGTAGCGCGGTATAGCCGCGTCGTATTATATATATATATACACACACACACACACATATACACGGGTGACCAATTAGCTGGCGAAATGAACATGTTCTCCGTGGCGGCGGCGGCGGGAGCATTGTGTGCGCGTGTAATGAACGTTATCTATACACATCAAACTATACACAGTAGTACTCGAGTATATACATACATATATACACACGTACATACAATATAATAGTGACCGGCAGCCCGTGGTCGTGGAAACAATATGGCGTATGCGCGTTTATGTCGTACTTATCGCCGCTGTTGCGTCGGGAGACCGAAGTTTTAATAATAATATCGTTTTTTATTTTACAGGAAACACGCGGCGACGAAGGACGCGACGTCCAAACAATATCTGAAATCGGATGCTATTACTACTACTACTACTACGTGTACGCGCGCAGTTAGGTACAAACGGCCGTAAATCGCCCGTCTATTTCCGTTGTTTTTCGGCTTGTCGTGGAAACGGATTATTTCGATTATTCCTTTCCCGCGCTATAATAATATTCGTTTTTATTTTCGTCCTTTTTTTCGTATTTATTTTTACGCGCCGCGTCTCTTCTTTCTCCTCCTCCTCCTCCTCCTCCTTCTCCTCCATTCGCGGACACGACGACGACGACGACGGACTCTCGTCGACGGCGGATCCGAACAACGTCAACAGGGCTGTTACGTGTCCGTCGGCGCGCCGTGATTAAAAATCGTCCGCGTATCGTCAAGACAATAAAATCCGCGTCGTGTCCCCCGACGTCTACAACGCTCCGCTCGTACTATTATTGCCCCGGTCCGACGACAGCGCGGTTTTATTTTGATCGTACGCGACGCCACGTTCGAAGTAATCACGTACAATACGGTATATTACGCTGGACGAACACACACGCTGAGCGTATAACTTGGCATGCACCTCCACCGCCAAGAATTCACGCTATTGGCCGTGGTGTTGAGACGAACAACTTTTATATCGTACGTTATTAATAACGTACGATATAAATACGTAAAAGTTAAAACTTAACGAATATTTCGTAAAAAAAAAGACGAACGAATATATATATAGACGAATACGCGATAATAGCGTACGACACGACCGTTCGTCGAAATTATAAATAACGCGCCATAGTAATTTGTCCGTCCGAGAACGCGCGAAGAATCGCGTTTTTCTCTCTGGCTGTCTCTCTGAAGAATATCGCGTAATATACGCGTACAACTTATATATTACAACGACACGCCGCAACAATCGCGAAACGGTTTTCAGCGTACGTCCTATTACGCGGTCAACGGTATATATTTAACCGAGTCGACAGTTTTACGATACGCGAATAATCTCCGCGGCGAGCTAAGAACGCGCGTACCTTTTATTACGCAATTTCGGTTGAACACAATCGGCCGGCATTCGTGCGCGTACAAAATATACCGTTCGCGTTTCGCGCCCCAGTGAACACGACAATCGACGACGGGACGACGCCGCTACGAATATTATATAAAACGGATACGTCCGACAACGCGCGTTTCCTCCATGTACACTCGCGTAACCGACCGATTAATAAAATCGTTTAAAATCTCGTGCGTATCGTATCCATCTCGTAAAACAATTTTAACCGCCCCGGGGCTATACACGTTGAAATACACACGGATAGGCAAGCAGTACGTATAGGAGAACTCGTTTAGTTCCACGACGTTATATATCCAAAGACGTCGCTTAGTGTTTATAATACGAAAAATACGAGTTTCGAGTGCGGTACTCAGACTTTACGCGTATTATGCAAAACAGTATATATATATATATATACATACGCCGTATAGTGATTGAAAATTAGAATTTTATCGGCGGTCGCGTTATAATTTCTTACGTTTACGTCATTTAAAATAATAACGGGGGATACCTACACGGTATATCGGTTGAATAGAATAATAACGCTATAACGACGCAAACCAGACTATCGAATAATGTTTATATTTCGCGGGAACCTCGAAATCCGCCTAATTAGTCGACACGTCACATACGACGACGCGCACGCGACGATGACTCCTACTAATTCGCTCCTAACATACCATACGCGTGTGTCGTACCGTGCCACGATATTATAACCGCCAGCCGAATAGTTTCGGATAATGTGTACGTCGTGGTGCGCACGATATATACGCAGTAAGAACGGGGCAAAAAGTTCGTGTATAAAATATAGTACCGAACGCGTCGGGAACACGCGTGTTACGGCGATAAATTCTTCGATTCCAACGATTGTGCCCGCCGAGGTACGCGGAATTAGCGGAGCTAACCGACGTATACCGCCGGGGGCTCGGTTTTAATACCAGCCAACGGTGATATCTTGATCAATCGGGCGTATTGTTCGACGCGACGGTCGCATTGTTCTCGGACGGTGGTCGGGAAGAATCGGGACGAAATACGCGACCGGTGGCGGCGGCGGCGGGGGGGGAGGCGATATTTTACGGGGAAACGAAATATAACCGATCGCGCGACGCGCCGGGCATTATTAGAAACGCACGTTGCGCGGAAAACCGACCGGCCGGCCGAACGAATACACGGTGGGGCGGGAGCGAGCGGCGGTGACGTGACAATCCGACGGCGCCGGGCGACCGGCATGAGGTCTGGCCGCCGCCGCCGCCAAATGATTTATGAATCCCGATGGATATCAGAGACTTCCTGTTCGACCCCCGGCACTTGGAACCGATAAAAACTCGGGGTTGTCACGGGGTCGGGTTTCGCGCGGCTGGAACAATTTTCGGGGAAATTGTGTCCGCGAGGCGAAAACGTCGCGTACGTGGGCCCTGGGAGCGTGGAGTCGCCAAGAACGTAATAATATACGAGCACGACGCAAACGGAAAATTTATAACCGGCGCCCGCGTCCGTGTACGATATTATTATTATTATTATTATTATCATAAAACAGCGTGCGACAGGGGGTGCTGCTGCCAATGCGGACGGTGCCAGACGGTTAATAAACTGCCCCGCCGTGCCCACGTCGGACGGCGGCGGTGGATTTTACGTGTACGCCGGTTCTCGGCTTCCGCGCGACGGTTTTTATTTTTAGACGGTTTCCTTCGGAATGGATATACACGCGGGGCCACGGTCCCGGCCATTGTTCGTCGCGGCGACCCTTTTATTTCGGCGAAAAAACCATATTTATCGCCGAACGTGGTGGTAACTCGTCCGTCCCACACACACACAAACCGCGTATCCGTTAATGCATACGGCGCCGTACGACGAGATAATCGTAATTTTCGAAAACTCGCCAAAAACCGAGCAACACGAACGCTACGCGAGTTCGCGTGGGTGGCTACCGTCGCGCGGTGGTCGAATATACGAATTCCGAAGTTCATAGCGGCGTGGTCGTCGAGTACCGCGGCGACAAATATTTCCCTACGGAAATTCGTATTATTTCGTATCTCATTAAACAACATTAATCACGAGGCCGGGGGGGAGGGTACGGTAGGGATGTTACTATTAAATAATCACGGCGGATATCGGCCGTCCGTACGTATTTCGTAGGACATTTGTTCGCCGTTGGTCCCACGCGATTTTAATCGCCGCCCGGACGAAAACGGCCGGCCATTCGTTTCGCGGACCAACGAAACTAACGGGAATTTCGTACGTAAACTACTACGGTACGGAAAACCGTCGCGTAATTCTCGTGAGCGCCACAGGAATCCTATACACGTTTCCAGGTGGATCGTTATCGTGCCGTAATTTTTACCCGGATGTACACGTTGGTTTTATGACGCCACAAATCTTGCGATACGAATTTTCGTCGGACCGCGCCGTTCGAGAGTTTATTGCGCCCCGTAAACGAGTATATTTTACTATTCGGTATCGTCGGAACAGTAATAGTCGACGACCGTTCGATATAATCGAACTTCGCGGGGGGGGGGGACACCACTGTATTCGTACAGCGGGTGTAGTAACCGTGTAATGTCGATAATATAATAGAACAGCGATAGTCGACGGAAATGTACGCGGTAAAGGTGGCCGACGAAAACGAAAAACGACTTTTGTTCGGCCATCAAATCGGATGGCGCGTTTCGAAATGTAATCGATTAACGATCGGGCGATACGATACACTGTCGGGGCTATACACGTTCCGTGTACATAATTTGTCGGTAAAAGAACGATCGAAATTGTCCGCCAACCAACAACGAACGTACCACCGGACGGCAAATGCGATTAATCGGACGAAATTTATGGCAGGAAAACTAAGATGACGACGGTTATTTTATTGGTCTGGTAAACGTGTTTTTGATTACGATATCCGATTCGAAACTCGGCGCTACGTACGCGCGCGTATATAACGTACGCTAGACGCGTAATAATACACAATACGTATACAACGCCAACAACGACGACGGTCTTCTTCCCGTTATCGGCATCGCGAAACATTTCGCGTGCATTCCGATCGGGCCAGAACGATTTTATGGAAGTAATAACCGTACGGGAACGACGGGACAATATATACGAGACGCGTATTATAAATTCAGTCGCGGCGAGAAACCGACGAATGAAAACTACGGACGCGTCCGATAAAACCTTTAATTCAATTTTCGAAACTCGAAACCCGTCTGCGGCGGCGGCGACCAGAGTTTCTTATGAATGAAAATAATTCCACGCGTTCATTATAGTAAATCGTATTTGTACGACGTACGTGTATAATGTATACACAACGGACGGATGGTGGCGGGTACACGTTCGTTATAAATGCGTTTTCGTTTTCAGATAAATCGGACGAATAATAAATAAACCGGCTTTTTTCGTCCACCATTATTGTAAATACGACAATTATTCAAAGAATAGCGTCTACCTAAACGTATAAATATATATATATATATTATTTCGGGTTGTCAATTATCATATATCAAGATATGGATCGAATAATTTAAAAGTAAAACCCTTTCGTAGGGAACACGCGTAAAACAATACCATTGCCTTCTAGTGGGATATTCTGTACACGTACGCATAGGCGGAAGAGACGGGCGGGCTTCGTTAAGCCTTAGGGGAATTATAATGGGATCCCGTTAGTATGGACCGACGAAAAAATCGTCGTCTACACTATACGTTACGTACATAAAAGGTACGATGGCGCGTATATTTTTTTCCCGCGAATAACGCGATTATTTTATACGCGGACTCGTTTACGTATACGAGCTATTTTATGTACGTATAGATGTGTATAGCGAATCGCGGGGAAAAAATGACGTGAATCGACGCGCGTTTGAATAGGCCGCAATTAGTTTTATTTTAAACGAAATCTATTCGGTTACCACCGCCCATACACCGCGCGACGGTCGCGCCGTATAATGTTTATAACGTAACAAGGCCGATATTTCATTTCATTAGTCCGGTTAATTCAATCGCGTTGGCGCGTAGGGGAGAGTTTTCGACCCCAACACGCACCACGGTGGTATATTCTCTCGTACATTGTGCCTATACATTAGTGTACGGGGATGATACCTTATCTCTAGTCTCCGCCTTTGTATAGGTGTTTGGTTTAAACCCGAAGGGCCTAAGCTTTTAAATTGAAAGGTCTCTTCTATTCAGCCCGCGGGCGGTCCCGAGGATAGTAAAACAAGAAGATATAACTTTTACCTCTCTAAGCGCGCGTGTGTATATATATATATATATACACACGTATATAACGAACGAATTTGAACTTATCTCCTTATACGAGAAAAAACGTAGATTATAAACGACGATATATTATTATTTACAAGCGACGTTCGTTATACGATTTATGCAAATTTACGTATCGTTTAATTTTGTATTCCGCGGGCTTTCGACTAAAAATATAAAAATTGAGTAATAATGTGGGAAACGACGGGGTAATCGATACTTTTTTTTATTTGAAACTTCGTATAAATACAATTAGTTACGTCAATTAAAATAAAATAAGGTACGATTAATAATACGAAATTACAAAATTAATCTGATCGAAGAAATAAACGACGAAAAGGACGACGGGAGGTAAATGAACGGATACAGAATTAAAAGGGACGTTAACTAAAAAACCGACGCACGAAGTTATTATTTACTTCATAAATATACGGGAAGTGGTTTTTTTCGACGAAAATAGTCTATACAAATACGAACCTATATTAAAATTCGTTCCGATAACGACGGTTATAAAATATTTGTTTTCGACGGAGAACACATAAACGAATCGAATACACCGACGTACGCCGACCAACGCCGTACGATATCGTTATTGTATTCGGAAAACTTCGTGGTACATATTTAATCACGACATAAAACCGTGTTTATTTTTACGAATAAAACGATAAACAACGATAAGTGACGTATTTACGCGCACTACGCTCAGCCAATTCATCTTACGTCATGCGCCCGGCTAGCGAACGCCCCATTAATGCAAACGTGCGTCAGATGGCCCGTGTTTTTTTTTTCGTCGCTTTTTTCTCCTCTAGGCGGCCGTCTTAAAATATGTATCCCCCCAGTTAATTATCCGAAAACCACACACGTAATACGTCACGTGTTTCACATTCCGGGCAGTTAAAACCAATTTTTTTCTTCTCTACGGGCGTCGCGTTATTTTAAATAGTCCGCGGGAGCCCCGCGTTCGTCACCGTCGACTCGAACGGCACAAATCGGCCCTCCCCAAACCCACAACACGTCCACAATCCCTTCGGCGGCGGTACGCCAATTTAAAAAACGATAAATCCAACGCGTCGTGGCGCTGCGCAGGTGTATTAAGGTAAGCTGTAAGTATACGCACCACCGTTTCTACGGTGTACGAAAACGAACGCGAGTTGCGCTCGGCCAATTGTCACGAACGTCACGTCGGATAACCATTTGTCATTCGCTCGTCAAGGCGGCTGCGACGCGGACGGACTCGGGTCGAATAGGGATTGTGACATGAAAGACGATTTTTACACTTGTTGTTATATATATACGTATTATTAGTATTGTTATTATTGTCGGCGAAACCGCGAAGGAACAATAAGAATACACAAGAGGTATGTATTACATTTTTTTTTTTTGTCGGGTCGGGGGTGGAGAGGCCGTGCGAAATTTTGACAACTCTTCAAAAACGTTTAAACGTTAAACGTACCCGCATATAGACGAGCGGATTCCTTTTATTTTGTTTACTGAAAGGGTTTCCGATTCATTTATCACGCTGGAAAGACGTAAAAAAAAAAAAATACCCCTCCCCCAACGTTTTTCTCGTGAAAGGTACACGGACGAAGATTTATGGCGGAACTGTCGCGCAAATATGACAGACACGTGATGTACAAGATACGAATATCCTCCTATCGACGATGACCACACGCACACCCCGCTACAGAAATTGTTCGCACGTACGTCAAGGGACAGTCGGTATGTATAAGCGCGCGCGCGTGTATATAAATATATATATACACACACACACACACAACCTAATCCCCGAACACGACGAAAACTCGATGTTGTACAACCCGGGTGGACCGTCGTCGACAACAAATTGTACACGTATATTCGAATAAAAGACGCACTCGGAATTTCCGTCCCCCTGTATACGTTCTTGCAGGTTGAAGCGAAATCAAACAGGTAGAAATATACCGAAAACACGGGAGACAATAAACGCCAGCGATACACGAACGTGACGCGTACGGGGAAATATCGGAACAGATTTTACGACGAAAATGCCGGAATACAATGCGTCGGACGAAACACGTTTTCGATATGCCGACGACAAATCGTCCGGACGCGCCGCGGCGATTGCGAATATATTTTACGATTGATTCTACGGCGCCGAACGTTTCGTGTACAAAACAAAGACGATACCGATCGGAAATAAATGTATACGACGCCTTTTAAATTGTTACGCGACGTTTTATCTAATAAGGCGATTATTTTGCCCAAATTATTCGTTAAAACGAACAAAAATACGTATATATATATACGTGCATACATCGGCGAAACGAAAATGACGTATTAAGTTATAATTTACGATTATACACCGCGACCGCGTATCCACAGCATCGAGTATACATCACGTAAAAACCGCAAACCCGAACAATTAAAGAAAACGTTTTATATATATATATATATATATATATCGCGGCGAAGAAAGCCATTTGTCTAGTGGCACGCGATATATTATACCCGAGGGTTATTTTTGCACAATCCGTCCGTCCGCAGTATAGTTACGGAAATACCGTGCGGTGTGTTGGCATGTGGCTCGGAACGGAGCGGTGGGACGGATGGCGCGACGGAATTTACACGATTGTCGACGATAAATCCGAAAAACCCGACGGGGCGACGACGACGAGGGTAGAAATATTTACTGCGGGGAACCGTAATAAATTTTGGGGGCGCATCGACGCTGCCAAACTTACTGCACGTATATATATATATATATATATGTGCGTATGTGTTTGTGTACGGACACACGAAAAACGATAATACGCGACGAAGGGACGAACAATTAGCCACGTATATGGGAATCGACGGTAGCCACAATACCAGCCCACTAGGGTATATAATCGAACGGTTTATCGATGAAAATATATCTATGGGACCCCCTATGCAGATATATATATATATAAATTTCTATCGAGTATCGTATTCGTGTGCGTGTGTGTATGATGAGGATACGTTTTTACAGTCGTGACGGTTTTTTTTATTATTTCACTTAGCTGTATATATATATATATATATTAATATACAGAAAGATAGAGATTGGTATCGGTCTGGGTCTAGGTCATAGGGATATTTTTTTATTATTTACGTTTATGTATAAAAAAAAAGGGGGAAATATTATCACACCGGCGCCCGCCACAACTTGATGCCCGACGGAGATGTCTGACGCCGGGAATAAGCGTTCTCTTCATTGAGTAACAAACCTGCACAACCCCTGCGTGTAAAGTGAAATTTTCTCGACGTCGCGGTGTCACGTACGTACCGTCGCGTAAGCGTCACGAAACATACCCGAAAGACGTTTCGAAAAGAAAAATGTCGTTTCAAAATTATTACGTCGCGTAAATTCGTAGATCCGTGCATATAAATCGATTACAATAATATCAACCGTCCCAAACCGCTTAATAAATTGAAAAAGATATAACGCCTATAACGTAATACAAAGCCGGTGAAATTGTAAGAATCTTAATTGTACAATTACCATATATAAATACGTAGAGTCGTATAAATGCGCGTATGTATACGAAAAGAGCCATTTAATCGTTAATATTAAAACGACGGGAAAATAAGAAATCGACGTATTTCCTATCGGATGTCTAACGTGCGGGTATTTTCGAAACTTAACCTTATACACACGGTGGTAATTGGTTGAATTTATGTGTATTCGTTAAGGTAGACAATGGATTAATAATATAACAGTCGGACATTAGATACCGTATGTGTTTACGACTCCATTAACGCAGACCGCGCGGACTAAACGCGGGCAATTCCAGAGGTTTGTACTTCACGCGAGCGCATTATTATTGCCACGGGGACCGAGCCAGATGGGGAGCCGGTTCCGTGCCGGTCGATTCGAATCAAAACAAACACTGGATGCAGCACGGTCCTCCGGAGAGATTTATCGATATTATTTTTATATCAATTAACCGCGTAAAATACGAGAAACGCCTACGCAATCATATATAACGATAGTGGCGGCCACGGCGAGAAAATCCATTTCGTATACACAGGGTGGCCCGGAACTCGACGCGAACGACGGCCGTGGCACGCAATAATAACACTATATATAGCGGGATCGATTGGTTTTCGAATTTAAGAACAAACGTTTACCGGCTACAACAATTATGGTTAAATACTTAACCCGTTGAAAACAATTCGATACGACGTAAGTTCGTTTCGACGCGGCCGAATTTTTCTAAACGGATACCTTCCGACGAACGATTTCTCCGAACGACCGGTACTTGTAGTCAAACAGCTTCTGTCTCATTCTCGAAAAACGTCCAAATTCGACTCGTGTTTATTAAAATCGTTAAAGTCGTTTTCAAAACAGAAAAGACACATTTTACGCAATTATCTTATAGCAATATATTAATGTGACGACATAAGTCGACGATTCGCGGCATCTGCAAACGACTCGCGTGATTTCACCCATTATATATATATATATATATATTATATACCGTTTGAAATTCCCGTAACGTATTTATCCGTCGCCGGTCGATTAGATCTATACATACACACTACTTTATACACACACACATATACGCATGCCATATTGTAATTGCTAATTTCCTTGTTTGGAAGAAAATGGGATTTATTGCCGAGACGGCCATCGACGTTTAATTGCGCCGGACAATTATTTCTTTCCGTTTATATATATACGCGTATTTTTTTCTTTTTTAATTCCGCGATATTTTTTTAACCTTTCTCTCCTCCGCTCTCATTAGGTTTATTATACACACACACACACACACACACACACACACACACATTTTATACGTATATAAACGCTTCTATTCGATTCGAAACTAATCTTCACGATTCCTGGGTTGCGTACCGCCGTTGTGGCTGCCGTATTACAACGAGTTATACATAAAATATATAAATATATACGGGACCGAGGCAATAATGCCACACATTTTTCCCACTGAACAACAACAATAAAGTAATAATGATAATAATAATAATAAATAACGGAATCGCTATTTCACATACAATACGCCCATGCGTGGGATTACGTAATATATATTATTATTATTATCATCATCATCATCATGTAAGCGGCTA
Organism: Geopemphigus sp. TES_GeoC_2020; assembly: GCA_025469175.1. Lineage (NCBI taxonomy): Eukaryota > Metazoa > Arthropoda > Insecta > Hemiptera > Aphididae > Geopemphigus > Geopemphigus sp. TES_GeoC_2020. The sequence goes on along the minus strand of JAIPRN010001271.1, from coordinate 39,178 downwards.
CAGGTGGGAACTAATGAAGTGATTTCGAATCGTCGAGATAATGTAACAACGGGTAATTGCAATAAGCGCGCGAAGACGTTTAGTTGAAAAAAAAACACTAAATAAATCGTCGTGTGATTGAATATATATTATACTTTCAAATGCCACGTATACAACACGAAGTGGGAAATACACGAACGGCTATCGTTGAAAATTGCAAAACGTAAGACAACATTTATGTGGTATACTCCGACAACACGAGTATACAGTGCAGTAGACATATTTAAAACAAGTTTACACGGGTAATAAACTAATACAACAAATTGAAATTAATGTTTACCGAAAATAATTCATTCATATTCATAGTCGAGAAAAACATAAAACCGTTGATAAACTTACATGTACACGATACGAGTATACTCGAAAACGCGTTCATTAGTCATAATAATATGTAAGATGAACTGTTATTTAATTGATATAGTGACTGATAATATTAACAATATTACCCAACTCGCACACAACACACACACACACACACACACATACACCGCTAACGTCCGGCGTGTATTGTTTATTTAATAACGTGAAAACGGTAAAATATATAAACGTCCTTGAATTATAAGTCGAACGAAACGATTAGAAATAAAAAAATTCCGTTTACAGAATACAGTATCGATTTATCACCATGTACGAGTACGGACGTCGAAGGAATTCGGTTTTTTCTTAACAAATTGTGAAAACAATAAAATAGATATATACGATTCCGATTTTGTTTTTTTTTTTTTTTTTTTATCATTTTTAACGCGTTTCGAGAGAGACGTTATCGATTCAAAATTACGCGAATCATATTTTATATTTCGAAAACGTTCGATAGCGAACAGAAACGAATGAACACTAACCGTAGACTTTCCCGAATCAAAATTACATTTTCCGCAGTTTTATGTAGACCGTTAACAACGCATTCGTGTACACCGGGGTAATTATCACGAACGTAAATTGTAACGTCATAGTCCGCGTCGTTGCGGAAAATATTCGCTTCAAAACCGCCGTGACGCGTGTATATACATGTACGACAAAAAATACGCGTCGAAAACGACGGCGTGTTCGAGCGTCGTACACCCAAATCGTGATTAGACGACCGAAAAAAAAACCGGCGACCCGAACGGGAATATCGTCGTCGTTGGAACAGAGTGATAACTTTCCCAGCAGACCCCCCCGTTTTAACGCGGCGTTTCCCAAAAACAAATTGGACGACGTATCGCACGCACAAATACGCGCGCATAAATATTAACGGCGTGTGTTCACTTTATCCGGGTGCATATGACCGTGATACGCGCTCGCTCATAAATAATACGAGAGAACGATATAATACATAATACGCGGCCCGCGGACGTTTTTACTCGATCGGATCCGCGCGGCGCTTCCGACGACGACCGGTCAACAACACTCGCGCGTCTGCCCGTACACGTCGGGCGTATACTTCATGGACCCCCCCCCTCCCCGATACACAATATAGCGTGTGTGTCGTGTCGAGAGTATCGACGGCGGCGACGACGGTAATGGTATACCTCGCGCGCGCTTAATACTTTTCGTTCGAAAACAAAAAGTAGCCGGGTTTGTTAATTAAACCCGCCGGAATTGAAATCCGGAATTGGCTTCGTGTCGTTGTTACGGTATTTCGTTTTATCCCGAAAACCTCCGCCCTTCCAACCACACACACACGTACGTACGTACGTACTTAGACCGTGGCGTACGTATAGTTAATAAAACGGTGGGCGTGAACGATAATGATTTTTTCCAATCTAAACGTCGATAATACTGACGAAGAAAAAACGGATAATCGTTGCACGCCGGTCAGCGGACGCGACGATGGTATTTCGGTATCATTCGCCACGTATAACGATTGTATACGCGTGCGCATTGATATTTATCGGTGGCTATACAATTATGAGATCCAAAATAACGTTACATATATATACACGCGCACACATATCGAGGTGGTCACACACACATATACACGCCGGCGCTATTTGATTTATAACATCATCACTATTCGTCCGTTAACAACCTATTAAAAATATGTTACTCCGATATATAAAGTATATACATATTGCGGTGGTGAAGAAGCGACTACAAATCACCCGAACGCGCCGGCGGCGAATTTATATATTTTTTTCCGCTCCGTGAAACGGCTACGCGCGACTCGCGGCGTTTTAATTTCGTAATCCGCGAGCGCGCCCGTCCGACCGCCCCCCCCGTTCGACTACGAAAACCGCCTCCGAAACAGAAAAACAACGAAACAACACGCGCGCACGGAAACGACGCGGAATTAGGAGGTTACGTACGTATATAAATCCTCGTTCGATAAGTACTATAATTGAACGGGCGATACACGGAATTTTATTAAAAGTCTGTTAGTGTATTCACTCAAAACGCGTCTCGATTCCAATTCACGGTGGTTATAATAACGCGGCCGAAAAAACTTTCGCACGAATTTTTTCGCGAACGTTTATCGTATTTTCCGTTAGAAATCTACGTAACATTTAGGTGCTGAATAATTCGACGCCCAACTCAATTACCGAATTGAAAAAGGGAATTCCCGACGCCTTGTAACGGTTTGTGCAGTAACAGGACGGATGTGTACTCTCGTAAACTGGTCTTTTTCGAAATTTGTCGAAAAGCGTTTACCGAAATATACGGGCCTGTGCGTTAAAAAAAAATTTTGTAAGACGCATTTCGGATCATCGTGAAACGTCTTTCATGCTTTTACTAAACTAGTACACAATATACGACTCAACCACGAAAAATATATGCAAGATGCCCGTAAACGTCCGAACTTATAAGATATCTATAATGTATACAAACGAAAACATTCCGTTACATTGGGTATATATCGCGTTGTTTTCCCTATACTACATTGCATAATATAGCTAATAGAGATTCTAGAAATACATTTCATACTCATATTTCACACCGTATGTACGTTTTATTATTTTTATTGTCGTCGCGTTACGTATTCGTGTGCGTCCGTTACGTAATCTATGGAACGGACGATTTTAAATATTGTCAACGTACGCCGACTGTACACAGACGTTATTATAAATAAAACAAACAAATCGCGTATACATCGGATGTACGAGGTGACAATGACCCTTGTTCGTATCGATCCAGGGTTACATTTGTTTCGATCATTTCGAAAGGTTAAGAAAAACGTTTTGACAAATGTTTATTATACGTATCCTTTTACGCCGAAACATATCGTATTCATTAACATATTATAGTATTTTTATGTACCCGTGTGTCCATACATATATGTTTATAAACGACGCCTAGAATTCGAAAATCGTATTTTTCACACCACGAGTACTTATATTCTCGAGCATTTTGTTGTGACCGTTTGTTAACACACACGTCTCTCTCTATAGTTTAGGATTGAATAAATTTGCATCGTAAACGCGTTAAAAAATATACGACAATAACTCTATAGGTAGAAAAAAAAACGAAAAATGACGATAAATAAATATATAGGTAAAAAAAAAAAAAACAGGTATTAATCCGTGCGACGAATTTCCGATGGTATCCGGCAAAGTGGCGCCAGGGTTCCGCCGTCGCCGCCCGGACTTGGGTTAACGCGCGTGTGTACACATCGATGTACATTGGCAGTTAAATTCACAGTCAGCGAGTGTGTTGTCTCGGGAAAAAAATATTGTGTCGGAAAAGGGCGTAAATCAAACACCGTGTATTTATATACATACATACAAATATGAAACACACGGCTGCCGCCGCGTGGCAATTGATATGCGGTATGCATATACGCAACGCGATCGACCCCTCGGATATAGAAAATAAACATTATTGTATACCTACCCCGAGACCTAAGACCCACGTCGAGTCGTCGCGCAATTCGTTTCCCACGGGCGACCCTCTAAACGCCATCTTATTATATAATATGTATATATATATATACGTATGAATGGTCCGGATACGACGCCGTGCAGCAGGTCGGCCGGGGGTGTGAGGTACGGTAAGTATATGGCGTACACACACATATATATATATATACACATTATACTTATACAGCGCGAACACGACGACACGACATCTTGAAGACGTGTTTGCTTAGTTAAACCCTAAACAAATTGCGCGAACACGGAAAGCGACACTTTTGCGGAGAGAAAATCGCGTCTAATTAGTATACGAAGGGCCTGCACGTGATCTAATTCGACCGATATACGCTAATACTAACGTACATTCAGAAGTATATATACAATTATATAACACGCGTATATATATATATGATATACGACCGTCTAATTATGACACATATGGCGAACACAAAAACCTCCGTAGTCCCGTTCGTCGTTTGGTCGGGAGGGTTGTGTTATTTTGACTTGTTTTCTGGTTTAATGGAAATTCTCGACACCGTCGCCGAGGGGATGATGATGGCTAGTTAATTATATATATATAGGAGAACCTGGTGGGGAAACGACAGTATATGTATAACAGAATGTGTTAAATACGCGAATTTTAATTATACATATATATATATGTACGTACGACGTGTGTACGCGTTTCGCGGTGTGTATATTATTTTAACGTCAAGTGCGCTAACTAGGAAGAGGATATATTATACTATATATACATACATACGCACGTACTCGTGTGGCTTGTCGTGTCGCCGTATATATGTATATATATTCACGCACTCGGTCATATTCCCGACCGGACGAGCGTGTATAATACGCGCTCATTCTGCAGCAGCGTACGTCGTCCTTCACCCAGTCAAAAACAGACGGAAATAATATTTTTGTTTCCTCTCCGAGTATGTGTGTGTGTGTGTGTGTGTCTCATATAGCCACAGACTACCCTCTGGCCAAAACAATAACGCTAATTAGTACACACATACATACACACGAATATCGTATTATATATTGTTTATTACTACATTACGGATACGACGGTAGTGATCATTTTATAACTGCGTTATAATATTATAAACGAAATCGTCGTATATATGTCGCGTTTTCGACCACTAATTGTGAACGTTGCCGCGGGCGCGAGCAGTAAATATAAATAGGCAGGTATATACGCGGGATGTGGGAGACACTGTATTATATATATATATATATACGCACCTCGGGCTAACGTTTTTCCCGAAACGTCTTACATATTATTATTACGCGGTTTAATCGTCAACATAATGATTACTGTACGGTTAAATATGCTTAAACTAATGGGCGCGCTATGCGGTGGTTCTCGTTCGTCGATATTGTGGCGATATAATAATGATATTAATAATAATAATAATTATTATTATTATGTCTTTTCTAGTTGATAATCTCGCGCACATAGACGATGACCACGACGGAAACCGCGTATTATAGCCTATCTACCTATACATAATATTTAATAATTACGGCGGGTAAAAGGTCAATATTGGTAAAAACTATCGACAAACAATGTCTGTCATGTGTCAACGATAGACAGAGCCATTAGTGTCATTACGTTAAGTATACTATATATACACACACACACACACACACGGTTTATTATATAATAAATGACTATCGCCTTAGAACACCCACTTTCTTTTATACACACTTACGCTTTAACGAATCACGAAATTAAAGTCTTAAATTACACGAAATACTCGCGACGAATGTTTCAAATACTCAGTTGGGAAACCTCAGTAAAATATTCCGGGACTACCTATTAACGTTTTGATTTTCGTCAAATACACCGTGTACGTTATTCTATTTGATACGTATCGAATACATGCGCCCATTTAGTATTTAAATAACGATTTGTTTTCGACGTTTTACGATTTTATCGCGTATAAATTATAGGCGATGTTTAACGGAATTATAAATATAATCTACTAGAAATATCGCGCCCAAAACTTATTAATATATACATATATATGATAATAAACATTACCACATATATAATGTAAATAATTGTTTAACGGAATGAAAATTGTTACATTAAACGAAAAACGATATTCGTTAAAAAAATATATCGTACTTAGAAAATCGTTAAATTTATATATATATGACATAGTAATCATCCGGTGTCTATACCAATTTCACGAATTAAGTTAATGTTGTGCACTTTGGGTCAAGAAGTTCTCCCTATATAAAACGTCGAAATCTGACTTGCTCGTTTAATGGAAAGTTGGAACACTGACAAGTACATTAAAGGGAAGAAATACCAACGCGGTTCTCTCTATGTATACAGGTTTTACACATAAGCAAAAAAGGTAGCTAGGCCTACGAAGATTCGTCGTTTATACGATATATCACAATCTGTCCGTCTAATTTTCTTATAAATCAATCATTACGCAATATCACTGTAGCTCAATCGTTCCACTTATAATTGGCATATATTTACGACGTTACACTCACCGCGAACACTCCTCTCTAAACTAGACAATTAATTAAAATACAACTTTATTCGGTAAAAACAAGGGCAATATAAACGGCGATTTCAATTTATTTGAAATAGGAATATCCAAGAGTATCGTCGGGTGGCATTCAATAAACCGGTATAAAAAAGATGTGCTGAAAATGACGTGCAATAATTACGTAATTAACGTCACGTCGTGGTTTGAAAATCGAAAACGTTAATATATATATATATTCCGAACATCCCGAGAGATTAAACGGAATTGCGTTTTCCCGATACTCTGCACAATTGGAAACATACAATCGATCTCGTTATATTAACATTCAATAGTATACCGAGCAACAACAAATCCAATTCGGCAATAACGTAATGGACTCGTTTTTCGATATATACGCCAGTAATAATAAGTTACACAAACGTATATAATATACATGTCATGTGAACGTATTTATAATTTATATGAATTTTTTTTTTACTTATAACATTCCGTGTGTCTGTAATATAATAAAAGTATATACTACAACGTATTTTTTTATACGCGTACACATTATATACGTATATAAATATAATTCGTAAACTTGTTTCAGCGAGACTATCACTGTTTTTTTGTTTATTACGATTATTATTATTTTTGTTATTCCACGAACGGTAAAGATCAGTATATATAATTATACGATTTTTCCCTCGCATTAAATTCGTCTTAACCGATCGCAATTAATATTTCGGTAATTAACACCAACCTCTTTGATGTACGAAAAAAGTATTATTACTACTACTGGCGTTTTTTTTTTGTCTTTACTCTCCATATAATACCGAGAAAAATGATGTCTGCATTTGAAATTAATAAATCAATCGACGTTCGCCCGCTATTGTCTAAACTGATTGATTGTCTGCGGCCAAAAAGAAAAAAAATGATATGTAAGTACGTTTATATGATTCATAACATATTGTATTTTATATTCGATACGTATACGTATGACACAGAACAGCGCAGATGATAATATTTTACTGAGAACCGTCGTTTGGTTTTTTTTTAACAATTATGATTCAGAAGTTTACGTGTGGCCTCATATCCTAAATTGGAACTGGGAATATAAAAAAAACAAAAATCGAAATTCAAGTAAAAATAGTTGTTTATACAGTCGATTGCCAAAAAACAAACTAACAGACGATCGTTATTATTATTAATAATAATATCGTTATTTCGGTGATGTAAATCCGGAGCGACTACTGTAATATATTTGTATACCGCGTACATTGGACTACGCACGACACGATGGACGACGATTAGTCAGTGCCAAAATGTCGCACTACGGTGGTAGACGACATTAAGTCGTACAACGGAAAGCACTTGTAAAACACAGCTTGTTAACCCTCTCGTTCTGTCTCTCTCTTTCACTTTTCCCCTACGAGATACGACTCGGGAAAAAAATGAGCTGTTTTACATGCGCGTATGCATGGTCTTCCGATGTCTTTTCTCTCCTCTGTTCCCCCCTTTGCCTTTCTATACGCGTCATATGGACGCTATTTTAAAACTGTACCGATATTAAATGGTTAATTAACGTTGATCCGTGTAAAACAGCGGAGACTACTTACCCCGGACAATACGGTTTTGGCACATTTTACCGAACTAAACACGTGATTTGTATCGCAGTAGTAGGTATATATATATACACACATAAACGTATGTACGTCTCGAATACAATCGGCAACGCTAATACACGAATGTTTTATTAGCGTAGAACATCGACTCGCAATGTTATAAACCTATCCTGATTATTATTATCTGTTTTCGAAACGACATATTGTTTGACCGATGTAAAAAATACACTACATGACGACGACGAGTACATCATTTATTATATACACGCCGCATACATACACAATGAATGTAACTGGTTGTGTACCAGCAGCGAGATGGACAAATCAGAATTATTAAAGAAAGACTTAATAGGAACATTGTCACCGACATGTGTTTTCTGACAAAAATGATAAAATTGTGTATATTGTAAATATTATTTATGTTTACGTGACGACGGTTCGACAAAAATAAAATTACGTAACCAGATTCAGACTTCAACTATTATGTATTGTACACAGTATTGTTTGCGCATCTTGTAAACAATAGTTTATACAAATAATTTATAAATGAACACATTAATACCATTATAAACACGCGTTTCGGATACATAGGCTAGTTAAAACGAAAGAACGTTTGTCACGATTAAAGTTTGGCGTTGAAGATTTTTCGTGGTGACACAAATTGTTTTCAAATTATTTTGGAAAAAACATACGAGATGCGTGTACATAAAATGTGTGTGTGTGTACATATGCATGCATATATCAATCTGTCGGTTTAGTTATATAACGAAACGTATAATTTTTTAAATTGATTTACGAAATTACATATCTTGGTAATTAAATTGATTAAGAGTTTACGTGATCAATTTTAAAATTCGAACGTATTCGATTTTAGATGTAATTCGTATAATAAAAATAACGGGGTATCGAAAAACGAATCATTTACGCCAGATGTACAAAAAAATGAAAATAGGTTCCTTATATTTTAGTGTTTCCAAATGTTGGGATATATTTTTAAAATTTTAAGAATACATTGTACAGACATCATTAACTATCTAATATTCGATCAAATGGTGTACACCTATCGTACGAATTATACGTTCTTAGTCAGCTTGTGCATGTAGTCGCTACTCATTATTCATTAGTATCGTTAGTAATAATTAATGGGTAACAATTAAAAATATTTTCCTAAACAAACAATTTGAACTACTATATGTGATATGAACTGAAGGGTAAATTATAGACTTCATTTTAGAACGTTCCCGCCATGATGAAAGTCGATCCCAAACATATGTCACAAAAATCCCTAACATACGTATTTAAACCTTAAGGCAATCAACCATGAGTCAAAACGTAAAATAAAGTAATAACTCAACGGGGACACCCTCCTTCTCAAATAACACCAAATTCCTGTAAAGCTTAAATTTTCCATCTGCGTATATATATATATATGGCTTCATAGATCACATTTAGTCTTTTAAGTATTTTTCACTTTACTCTAAATACCTTAGTCATCAATTAAATGTTACGTATAAATGTACATAATATGTGTATAGTAATAACTAAAAAAATTCTTAATATATAATTGTTCGATTCTGTTATTATATTGTAAACGACAAATCAGTTATTACTTAATGAACATTTTAAATGTAAAAATAACGACATTGAAAAATGTGGACATATTTATACGAAATCAAAATTATATAAACAAGTTGTTTAAAGCTGTAACGTTAAGTTAAACATTGTAAACTAAATTAACTAAACTTCTGTACCAAAGTTCAATAATGATAATAATAAAAAAGAAACCGACTAAACTTGGAGAACTTATAATGTTCCGCTCGAAATATAAGTCTTAAAACTTTTATTCTCTAAATTCTAATTTTTGTTCTCTATACACCGCCCACTTTATTTCGTAACTATATATAATATATACGAGTAAGAGTGTAACACAACTCGGAAGAAAACTAAAACATGACACGAGCTTGTAACAATAATTAAAACTTCTATAACGTAATTAATTATATTCACAAAAACATATATTCATTTTGGAAACGTAGAAAGTAATTTTGAATTTGTATATTGTATAGGAATCTATATACAAATAAATTACGTTTGAAATAACATCGCGGCCGTAGGAGTTTCAAAAACTAACCGATGTTAGTATATAATCAAACGAAAATAAATTATTTAATTCCCGTATTTATAGACGGAATAAATTAAGATTTCACATCGGCACAATGCTAACTTTATTGTTCGACAACTTGACAGAAATAGCATCGATATATACGAGAACAAACGAGCGTAGGAGGATCGCGCGTTTATATCAATGAATCGCAATGAGGTCCAAAACAGTCGTATACGGATAAGACGGAAATTGGACGGTGACGGGGAGAGGGATGAATAAAGAAAAAAAAAGAAGGCTGGTTAACGCCTTCCCTTTCTCTCCCACCCCAATTCAACGTCATGTCGTCCTTCCCTGCAGCAGCCACACTTCTCCAACTGCTGCTGCCACGGTGGTGCAGCGACGGGTGGGATTGGGGGGGGGATCAACAGTGCGGTATTTTCGAATAGTAGTAAGCGAGAAGCGAGATGACATATATATATATATATATATCGGAGGAGTGGGTGTGTTGCCGAAAAACCATAAATTGGCGGTTTCTGCGCGCACGACGACCAATTTATTTGCAGGATAGGCGGCGCGGCAGCCAGCGGAATATATACGGCGGCGCGCACACCGCGCTGCTGTGGTGCCGCGGCGCTCGCACACAATACGACACGACAACAGATGCAGACTCGGTGTAAAACAAAGGTCCCGCGAGGGCGAAGTGGAAGAGTGCGCGGCTGCGGATTAAAAGGGTTCGTCGAGAGAAGACGGATCGCACTATGACCCGCCTATTCGCTTTGTGACAGCCTCTCCCCGAGGACTATAATAATATATCACTGGCACGCGCGCTTGAACTATACACACGCGCGCGCGCGCACACACACACACACACACACACATATATATATACACTACTGTTTTGCTATCATACGGTCTCGAATCGGTGATAATATTGAAGTTTGAAGGGTGTCAGAAACGCGTGCGTACATGCGATGGCCGCTATAGAAAATAATGGTCTAGGTTATTGGTATTCAAAGGAGTACCGCCGAGTGTATCGTCGCGACTATAGTTGGACACTGGCGTTTACGTATTACGTACAACAAACAACGTACGACCGAATTTTAGTTTTTTCTTATTTTTTTTTTTATTCTATGGTTAATATACACCCCACAATATTACGCCGCCAAGAGTTGTGTAAGTCGTTTCGATTCTCCAATTACCATAATCCACTTGCCATGATTACCTGTTTAGTGAGAATATTTCGTCTTTAAAGCCCGAAATTAAGTCCGTTAATTGATTTCGCAATACAAGACTCGATTTAAGGATTTACATCTAATGCGATACATCGAATATCGGTATATTTATCTCCAATTGTCGAGTTACACTAAACGTGATAATTATACGCCCAAAAGTTAATTTACTCGAAAATCGAAATAATATTAGTGCCTAACTTGCGCACATTTACCGACCGATTGTTTGAAAAATAATTGTATTCAATTCGCACCCCTCTATATCAACAATGCCTTCCGTCAATAGCTCCCGTAGTGGTTCACCCCCTCGACGAGAGTGAATCGCATTATTTTAAGTCAATCATAATAGTCGCCTTTCATCTAACAACAATCTAGTGACTTGCAAACACGCAATAAAAAATACACACAATAATACGAACTATTTTATATATATCTCAACATCAAGATCAATTATCACTAACGGTAAAATCAATAGTAGTTAATTTAAAAAAAGTATAAAGCTTGCATAAGTATAATCGGATATAGGATCGTATAGGTATGATATTTTATAATACACTAAGATTTAAATTTACATTTGTTATTAATATTATTATTATATCGATCGTATATTATACGAATTTATAAAATACCTATATGTTATCTTTCCTTGTGTAAAACAAGTTTATATATATATATATATATATATATATACAAACACACGCAAAAATTAATATAAAACGGATGTCTGCTGCGTAGGTAAAAATGTGATACGAAGTAATTATTATATAGACGTCAGAAGTAAAAATGGCATTTATTAGAATTTTATCCAACAAAAATAGATATAAAATCACAACTATGAGCGTCAAATTTGTAAACACTAACAAGATCATTGTTTATTGGTTGGTATATAAAATATTTGTATGTTTGACATATAACCCAAAATCTTTACAGTTTATACGAAAAACAATAAAAATTAATTATAACAATGTTCTTGGAATTTGCATATAATTAGAACAACATTCTAATGTACAATTTATACTGTTTCAAAATAGTCAACAACATTCTTATATCGTTAAGATATACATTGTAAATAGACGCGAACAGTTAATAAGAAACCATAATAAAATAGATTGTAATATAACTATATACATTAATGCGCAACGTAATTATTATTATAATTCTTGTTAAATGTATGTACGCTATATAATTTACATGTTAATACCTGTAGTGAGTTAAATATTTAATAATATAAGATATGTGTGTTTGTATGTATTTACTACGAGATAAAAGTTTATTTTAATATAATAAAATATATGTTTTGTAAAATTAAATGAAAACCATAAATGCTTATAAATATTTTGAAGTATCATTAAAAAGGTTCAAAACAAATGCATATGAAAATCAAAATGAAAGTTAATGTACATAAATATAAATAACCTCGGATTTTCGACGAATTTACACCATATTTGTTAAAATAATAATACAGTTATATAAATTATAGATATTTTGGACGGCAATTGTTGATATTATAAAAATAAAATAATTGACGTAAACAAATATTCTATAATAGAATGAAAGATTCGATTTTAGTCGTATCTCTACATAATTAATACGTTAAAAGTTTACATGTATTCACAAGATTACAAACGCGGTATATGCGGTAAATTTGTTAATCCGGACAATTTATAGAGGAAGTGTTAATCAAGAATTGTGTTTCAATTAACGCCGCGGTTAACCCTTGTTTCCCTTAGTTTTATTACGTCAATTTGAGAGTTTTAACATATGGACGTATGATAGTATATATACACGCCGATAGTAAACTATCGAACAATTCATTATACAAAAGTTAATTATAATATACATATTAATATATTATACGGTACAATACGTTAAATAGACAGCTAATTGGAAAACCGAATTTTGCGAACAACGAAGGACGCGAAAGGAGGCGTATATAATGTGAAAATCAATGAGATCGATGATGATGGTGGTAGTGAATAGTTTGAACAGGACGAAGTGGGAAAGAGATGGTCGGGAGGAGGGATGATGGTTGCATTCGGGAAAACCGTGTCCGGCAACGGCGGCGGAATTAATTGAGACCCATGTACGTCCCGAAGGCATCCCGGAGGCCGAATAATATTATTATACACGAGAACTACCCGTCGTCGGTATATTATTTGACTGCAGTAGTATGTGTGTATATATATATATATATGCGTGCGTGCGTGTGTGTGTGTGCGCGCGCGTGCGTGTTTGTGTACATGCGCGCGCATGTGTGCGTTTATGACGATAAGGGGGTAAGTAGAGGTATTGTATATTATAGTCGTGGACGACAACAGACTTGTTTTGCGGCGGTTGGCAAGAGATTCCCGCCTTTTGGCACGGGTCCTCCGGTTTTCGGGGCTTGGACATTAATTAAAATATCCCCGGGTCCGGCATTTTAATCGCAGGGGACATTTCCTCCCTGTGTACCCCGTTGCTCTAACACTGTTTTCACCATACCGCAGAACTCCGTGTCCTCGGGATGATTTAATTATATACTACGGGTGTAAACGCGTATGCGTGTGTGTGTGTGTGTATGTGTGTGTGTGTGTGTGTATCGGCCACACAAAGAGAAACGAGGTCCTCGGCCCCGTCAGGATCAATTTACATTTTGGGATTTGCATATATTCAAAGCCAACAGTTTTGATTATCAAATTTGTATCGCACTATACACATACACACACACACACACACACACACACACACGTATATGCATATACACGTCACTATGTATATTCATCGCTGTATCTCCGCAATTCAAGGGATAAGTTTTTCCAGTCCCTTTATTTATAATCCGATTGTCACGGACGTCCTAAATATAATAAGGTAAAGTACAAAAAGAAATACGATTTCCGACGGTCATCGACACATAAGGTGAAATTTGGATAACGCTTTTATATACCTAGATGGTATAAATACGAGATTTGGGTATTTTTATATTATTATAGAGCTGATGGACTTAAATTTAAATACAAGTATATAATTACATTTTCTTCGACCAAATATTTATTAGATTTTCGATATATTACTACGTAAAATAATTGTTGACGTTATTTACAAGCTAACTTTTATATTATTAATAGGTTCAAAATTAAATTTCAAATATTACGACAAATAGTGATTAGAAAACGATGAAAATTAATACTCAAGTATACTTAATAATTAAAACACCACTTTTCTGGTGATAAATATATTTTTATATATTATGAAAGTATATATAATAAATGATGCAACAATAATAGGTTACACTAATTATAATCTTATTATATAAGATCGTGTTCGTTATTATTCGAATTAAAATCTATATAATATAATAAATAATAATTTACATAATATTATATATATTATGCATATTATATAAAGTATATATATAGAATGAAAATAGATTGAAACTTAAGAATTCCTTATAATGATCAGACGTTACACTTATCTATAACTATCACTATATATCCCATTGTTCTTTTATCAATAATATCATAAAAACAATAGACTTTCATGCTGATAATGATCACGTATTATATTATATAAAGACACCTCAATACTAAATAAACATCTTTATAGGTAGGTTTGAGAATTAAGTTGTTTCTGCAACTAAACATAAATATAAATAATAAATAAATTATATATATATATATTCATTAGAAACCATTTTTCATTTCCATTTATAAGCATGTTTTAAATTGAAATTTACGATCATTATACAACAAAAATTAATAAAACGTATTAATTTAACACAATTAATGTTTGTTATATTTTGAGACTACGGTATCTAAATGATCATTTTGAATGTACAAATATATATATATATTGTACGCCTACCTTAAAACCTAAAC
Organism: Geopemphigus sp. TES_GeoC_2020; assembly: GCA_025469175.1. Lineage (NCBI taxonomy): Eukaryota > Metazoa > Arthropoda > Insecta > Hemiptera > Aphididae > Geopemphigus > Geopemphigus sp. TES_GeoC_2020. The sequence goes on along the minus strand of JAIPRN010001271.1, from coordinate 24,005 downwards.
AAGATCGTGAATATTTTAATAAACGTGACCTGATTTATGAAAAGGGGGCTTAGGTGTCCAAAAAACTAATAAGAAACTGACAAACCGGGTTACTTACTTTTAACAGCTGTTTTCTCGAAAACTAGTTTTCGAACGAAAGCCCCCTTTTTGTAGACTAGGTCACAAATAACATGTCATGTTGATTATTTAATATTTGATCACGCTTTTATTGAATTTGTATTTTACTGTAGGTACAATTTCGTGAGACTAATATATACACCTAAATGTGAAATCTCTTAGCTCTAATAATTGGATATTATTTATTAATGCCGTTCAAATATTTCTCAAAAAATATATTCTTTAAAATGCCTCTAATTTAAATGATATATGTGTCGAGTTTCTAGATTTCTAGAAAAAAATGTACGCCTGTCGTAATTTAAAAATAGTCTTACCTTGAATTTTGCAATCCGGGGATTTTCAGAAGCCATCTTTGCCAAAGCTTGATAGTCGCATTGTGCAGACTTGACGACCCATTCTTTGGTCTTAGGATCCAACTGTTAACGAATAAAGAAATTAAAAAATAAAATTATTGTATATAGAAATATATTTCGTATTCACTTACTGATGTCATAGAAATAGTGTCTTCTTCGTCTTTGTCGTTCTATAAAAAGTAAATAAATAGGTATATGAAATAATATTGTCAATATATATATATATATATGTATGCATACACACACTCATGAGGATACAATAATACGAATAATATAAAAATGTTGAACTAGCAGTTTACAAACTCGAAAATATTGGTCAGCAATAAGATTAATTTACGTGTTTTCGGCAACTCATTGCGTTTTCATGACCCGATAGAATTTTTGACACATAGCATACACACACACACACACACACACACACACACACACACACACACACACACACACACATACGTATATGTGTGTATATAAACATCGTATTTTGGCTATCTGCCCCTCGTTCTACTGTTTAAACCCTCTTTTCTCTGGCCACAAGTTATTAATTACTCTAATAGCCAAAAGGGAGAGAATTTCAAGACCTCTTTCTGTTGTCACTCTATTAATCTTCAGGAGGGCGCGACAACCGCCGGAGATTTATGGTGCTATTTTTTCCCCATATTTTATATACCGCGGGAAAACATTGAAAGTTTTCATAAAAGTACACAAGACAACATATCCAATAATATTATATATATATATATATAAAGTTAGGTTCAATTACCAAAAATTGTAAATTGAACAAATACGTTATATATATATATATATATATATACACACACACATACATATAGATTTTGAAATCATAACAACATAAATAGGAAACACGCGCGCGTATTATGATAATGCAAGAAACAAAATACGATAAAAACAGCGATATATAATATTGTTACACGCAGTGCCCTGACACATATAATAACATTATGTGAACATAATATCGTGTATAAAAGGTGACGAGAAAAATTATTTCATCGCCGTGATCCGTGACAAATTTCTTATATACAGAATTAGAGAATGGAGGGATTCAAAAACTAATGGACACGTGTACGATGCACGTGTATTTAGGGGAGAAAAATGTACAATTCTATAACGTCTTCGGGCGGCGTGCGGACACGCGGCAACAGCGTCATGACCGCCGGGCAACTTGTTGCCGCGGATCATTAGATTCCGCCCTGCACTCAAAACCGCACGGTAAGTGGCGGTTTTTCTCTCATATTTTCCCCCCCGGAGGCCATTTCTCGTTAGTAATGTTATTATTATTATAAAACGTTAGAAAGGGATTAAAAGTTTAATAATAATATTAACAATAGTATATAATAATCGTGAAAAAAACTTCGAAGGGAAAACTGAAAGGGAAACTATGAGTATATAAATACATTAATTATGCTACAAATACTAATTATTAAATTTAATAATATATATGTTTATCGTACGCCTAATTTTTAGTAATCTACTGGTATTAAAATTCTCTAGGTAGAACATACATTTTATGTATGTTATTTATTGTATTATTTAATTTATTACGTTCATACTCGAACAAATTATTATTTTTCCTTATGGTAAATATAAATTATTATATAAATATGAAATTTAAAAAAATCAAGTTGATAGCCTTATTTAAAATTAAAATAAGAAATATTTTTTTTTTTTATAAAACGACGATTACTAAAATAAATACACAATATTATAATTATATATTATAGCTTATAACGTTTCAATTATTACTGAACATCAAGAATCAATTTGTCTATTCGTTAATGTTTATGTATATTATAGTATTTTTTAAATGGTACTATTTGTTATAAATATATTTTTTTAAAACCAGAAAAACGAGTTACGTTAACAAAGCAAGTAGGTGTTTGATTTCAATGGAAGTAAACAACTATATAAGAGAAACGTTATCCTCTTTCCGCTCCAAAGCTGCAGACTTTTAACAATGATATTATAATACGAGGAATGTATAATATTTTCATATTTAATTACTTATATAAATAATATTATTTCTGTATCGTTCTGAATGTTACTGTATCTTTCATAAAATGTTCCAGTATAATACAATCACTAAAATGCTAATAATAACGTAGTAACGTCTTAATAAAAATAAGCTCAATCGAAATAATAATGAAATACGTCTATATAATTGGACTCAATTAGTATAACTATAATATTAATTTTCGGCTTATTTAAAATAAAAAGATAAACGTATTTAAAAAAAAATAAAATAGTAACGCATAATTGCGTAATGAAAATACAAAGATTAATATTTACATATTTGTTAGTCATTAAAATGAACGTTCCCGATGATATTTTACGAGTTTATTTAATACCTACATGTTCTTAAAAGATTGAATTGAAATAAGTATATCCAATATTAAAATAGTATGTACATGCCAATATTTGTGTAATTTAGATAGATAAAATTGTTAGTAATCAGAAGCAAAAGTATTCGCCTGCCTAATATAACCTAACGCCTATACGTCTAATTTATATAGAAATTAAAACAAAATTAAACACAGTAAGAGACGCTAAAAAAAATGTTTGGCTTCTATTATTTTAAACGGCTTCTTTATGTGCACACTGCACAATAATTATATCTAAATTTTATATCAGTTGTCCAAATAATCCCCTCGTGCAATATCGACAGAATCGATATACACATTATAAGGTTTCGCACAGCCAATAAAACACGCACAATACTGGTAACATTATCGCGAATTGATGTGTTGCGTTTTGAAACACCTTGTATAAGCAAAATCGGTAAAATTTAAACCATAATCCAATTGATAAACTAAATTGATATTTAAATAAGGTTTCGATTTCCATTCATTCCGCTACAAGATTTCTACTATATAGGTATTGATTTTGTACGTATACGCATTAAAAACATTATTCAAGACACGTGTATAATTTATTATCATATAGTTCCTAAAAATAGTAGAGGGATAAAAGAGGTAATTTAAAAGATACAGTCGTTTCACAAATAAAATAATTGCTTAGATCGTAAATCACGTGCACAATATAAAGTCCAAAAAAACTGTTCAGTCGTCTAATGTGAAATATTTTACGCATAAATCTTGACCAAAAACTACGTTTTGATAATTTATAATACGCGTATAATGGTTAAATTGTTTATTTTTAATTTAATAGCGAAAATACGTCAAAATCAGGTAAAAAAATGTTTTATCTATATACATTACGAGTTTTAACTAAATTTTATAAGAACATTGTTTTCTTGTACATTTGCCAATTTTATACTAATGTTTTCTACTTGCGGTAAACGGTGTAACGCGTCAAAAGTATTTTAATGATATTTTGTAACTATATGTAAAATTTCCAAGTAATTTAACATTACAAATAAATATATATTTATACATAATTAGCCGATACGTGAAATATGTCTTCGAGCGACTCTAATTATTAAATAGATATTTAAAGTAATGGACGTCCTTTAATACTCATATATATATATATATATCAATGACTACGGGTAAGAATGGTAATCCGAAACAACAAAATCATATGTATACATAGAATATATATATATATATTACATAATGTTTATAGAAAATTTGTTACTCAATAACCGCCCGAAGATAATGCGCCTTAATGTTTATTGTATCACAAAGCTGTTCCCTAATTGCAAAAAATGTATTGGAAATACAAATGTCGTAGATTGTATATTTATTGTATTATATTATACGCATTAAACGTATAAATATTAACGTAAAACGATATATTAAAATTAATTTGACCGTATTAATTAAAAACAAACTATTAGATATTGCTGATTTAAAAAATATTTAAAAATAATTCTTCAGCTATTATAGTAAAAAAAGACAAGCCGTTCGTACGTATAATACGAATTTCAAATAGGGCAAAGTTATTGTTATATATATATATGAAGTAAATTAGAGAGCCTTGTTTAACTCCCAGGTAGTCTTTTTAAACATTTTAACAACACGACTACAGTACATATTAAACAGAAGAGAAGGCCGGTCCAGTTTCAAATATATACCGGGAAAGGAAAATATTTAAATCATTTTACAAACTTACTACGCAAGTCTAAAGAGTTGAAATTTTCAGCGTTTATTTTAAAATACGCAAACGAGTCAATAATAGTACAGGGAATTCTTTTTATTTACGTGGTGTTTGAAATGTATGTTTTAACAACATTTTTTATCACACTCCTTAAGTTTTTATTACTTAACAATTGACGTATTTTAACTATTAAAGTGATAATGAGATCAAAATTAATATCGGAAAATTGAATTCACAACCATTAACGTTCGTTAGATTTACCTTATAGTTTTATTATTATTGTCATATAAACGTCACGCTCCTGTACTAATAACTTGTGCGATTATCAAACTGTTTTCTATATTATATTCATCGGGTACGATTATCATACCCAATGTTCATTGAATATATTATTTTCTCTTTTAATTCTATCATTATATATATATATACAGCACGTACAATATGATCTTGAAGTACACAGAGAAATTGTTAGTGTGGGCGGGACGTGTAGTTTAACATATAAAATTTGATAAATCCACAAACTTCAAATCGTCATAACTCGGGAAAATATGAAAGTTATAAAAAATGAAAATCTCAGGAATGAAGAATTACGCTGACCTTTGGCATTTTTTCGGCCATAATATAAAATACCTATAATATATAAAAACACTTTTAAAAATATAAGATACAATTAATTATTTTTTATATTATAGAACACCACCCTGTTCAGACGGTTTTATTTTTAAAGCGAAATAACCTTTTTGGCGAATGAAGAAATACTTCACCATTTATCCAGGTAACGACGGGCAAAGCGTTCGCCCGAACGTTATTTTACTATTTGAATAAAAATCGTAAATTGACTATTATTTTTAAGACTTTTATTAAACATTCACTAAAAAAAAACCTTCAATTCCATAATTTTCAAACGGATTTCACTTGTACATTTCGAGTGATTCCGAACAAAAGACAGCGAAATGAAAATAAATAACAACGGAAATTCAACGCGCAATTTCGACGTTCCAAAATACGACGGCATTGTAAAATTGTCCCAAAATATTTTCCCGAAATACCCATTTAATAGCAACGGATAACTCCGAACAATATAACAGTGCGATGTACGTTTTTCGATAGGAACGATAACATGCGGTATTCGCGTGTTTCTTTAAACGAGACAAGTATGAAAAGTCCATTACGACAATCGATATGCCCAAAGGCCGAATTTTCGGTATATAGGCAACCCGGATATGGTTTCGTGAAAAAATATTAAAAATTCGAGGTGTTGGTGCTTTTTTTTTTTAGCTCGACGTAATTGTAATTTATCGGTAACTCGAATAATTTATTAGCGGGAAATTAATGGACGCCCGCGAATGTTGATTATGACGAGTATTTTCGCGTATACGTTCAAAGCATACGAGTACGTAAACATATATATTTTGACGACCGGCAAAAAAAAAACACGCGCGAG
>JAIPRN010001271.1:0-17917 GCA_025469175.1 Geopemphigus sp. TES_GeoC_2020 | reverse complement strand
GGCAAAGAAAAAACACGCGCGAGCGCACATCCTCGGGAATACACGTTTTAATGATTACAATGGGTACGCGTTTTTATTTGGGTACCGGGGAAAAAAGTAAGTACGTACACGACACGGCGGTGCGGGCGGGCGGCTATTAGGGCGAAATACTAATGAACGTTACGCTTTTCTCTGTCTCCCCCAACCCTTCCCTCGCGCGACCCAAATTTCGATCGAGTTCGTTAAGTCGCTCGCGACGCGTTTAATTAATTGAAATTATCCGCTCTAGGTGGCCGCCGCGACCCCGATAAATAAAACGGCGCGGCGGCCGATCAATTACCCACTCCGCAGTGGACGCGACTTGTCACCCGGTCGGCGGCGACCGACCGGACTAGACGGACGGGTAAAGTCGACGGCGGCGGCGGCGGCGATCGACCGAACTGGACGGGCGGGTACAGCCGACGACGGCGTGTTTATCGTACGCGCGGTCGTCCCGGTCGTGTTAAACGGAACGGTTTACTGGAAAACTCGCGCCGGCCGGTCACTCCGGTGTGGGAATGGGTAATTAATAATAATGGTAAATTCGCGCGGGCCATATTCTCCGGCTATATTGGCGTTAAAAACGACGTTCGCCCGCCGGACGAACGCGCGACACGCCGCACAAATATTATTACGCTATTTATTATAGCAGCGACTTACAGGCCACGGCTCGTATTATATATTATATACGCGCGTGTATTCGTATATATATATATATATATATATATATATATATACCGGGGGTATGTTTTATACGCGGTTCGGCTTGGCTGATTTATAGCTGGTCGTCCCCCGCGCCCACCCAGCTGCACAGAGACTCGCGCGGATTTCTCATACGCATTACGGAACCGTGTACGGTTTTTTTCTCTTCTTAGCTTAACCGACCTGACGATGACGCCGTGTATAGAAAGGAAACTGTTTCGTTTTTAATGAGAGCGTTACACGCGCTCGTAGTTATATTATACGGATGTATACGGCGATTTTTAGTCGTCGACCATTATTGAGACGATGTTTTCAAGCTGATACGTCTATATATATATAGTATACTGGCGTTACAGATGGAACGCTATACTATAGAAGAGAGAGGAAGGGAAAACGAACGATCCACGTAGACATTTAAGTTTAATAGACATGCGCGGCCACGGTTGGCAAATATCCAAAAAAAAAACTAACAATTTGTCATATAGGTACGAGGATTCCACGTCAAGACGAAAATATCCGAAATATATTATACACGCCTACAATTAATAATGAGGAACAACTCGGCAGAATGTCTTTAAAAGCGATCATTCGTTTATGTTGTTCGAATCAAGTACAATTTATTTCTCTATTACGAAAGATTTAACGAATGTTCCGATAATTTTTAGCCCAAAATCGTGAGGACTAAATAAACGTTTAACTTAAATTTTTTTAAATATTACGCACTGATCGAACAATTTGCCTACAGTAATTAACCAGGAAAAGAAATATATATAGTTAATAATAATGGACAATAAAATTTCATGCCACCAACTACTTATATTAAGTGTATCAAGCATTTGAAATTCTTGAAACTTGATAGACAACCAAAAAAGCATCACCGTTCGTATGGATTTTTTAACATTCTATTAACTATAGTATGTACAATTAAACAAATTTCGTTAATATGAAGTATATACTTAAAAACTAAATACTTATTTATTAAGAAAACGTCGCCGCCATATGTATATTTATCGAAGAATAAAACGTAATTTTACCAAACTGTGTCAATAAATTAACTATACCAAGACAAAAGTAATATATTTTCGATTATATAGCTATATACATTTACATTGAAAAAACTAAACTTACCTGAAAAAATTTTGTCCTTTCATCAATATATTAAACAGTAGAAATTTCGTAAAAAAACGTATACATTTTTTGATTTTTAAACCTAAATTATTGGTTGAGATTAAGTTAAGGATTATTATAAACTACGTTCATTAGACAGATTCCTATGAATAAACATTATTAAACTTTGTACATAAACCTATTTCAATAGACCAATGACCTAAATAAAATTCTATTATCATTTATGACTATTCATAATATGGCATATTGTTTATTACAAATACAAGTGTGAATATATTTTATGATAATAAAAAAAATTGGGCTTATTCGAATATTCTTTTATATTATAAAAGGATAAAAATAAAAAATGACGCGTCATATTTTTAAATCAATATTGATGACATTCAAAGATTAAATTAATTAACTGACGTCTTGCTTGAAAAATCTTTAAAATATGACAGCGTCATACATCTTACATACAATCCCATATGACTAATATTTAAAAAATATCAACAAAGCAAATCAAATGTTATCAACGTTACCTTATCAATTTTCTTCTTATTCGGCGAGGGTTGTTGACTAGCTAAGTGTAAAGCATTTTCAGACGCTATCCGATTGAATTTTTGTGTACGATCTTTCACACTTATTTGAGGTTGTTGAGGTTGATCGTTTTCTGTCTGTATATTATACGCACACAAAAGCGAAATACAAAATAATAATAAAATAAGCAAAACAAAAAAAAAAGGAATAAAAAAAGCAAAACAACCTTGCTGTGCTACTTTCAAAACCATTTGAAAACAATCCCGTAAACAAAAAATAATGTTAACCCAATCAAAACATAAACAAATTGTATTTACATGATTCTCCTTGGAGTTTTCTACAACATTATCATTTGACTCGTTCAATCGAATTTTCTCTGAACTCCTACGTCTAGGGGGCACAGGAGGCGCAACTTCCTTGGTTGGTGAGCATTCTTTGGGTGACGCAATGGGTGAAGGTGGCGGTCGATAAGGCGGAGGTTGTCTATGTACGATTTAATCAAAAACGTATATATATTTTAAGTTTAATTTATTCGAATATATTTATATACAACGCTTAATCGAATTCATTGGTAATTGTACCTAGTTGACGGTGATACCATTGGCGATCTTTGTTGAAACCTTGGGGGATCTATAAGAGAATCTTGAGATAACGAATGATGTACAGAAGATAATCCAGGATACGATGTTAGGGATGTAAGCGATGACGCTGTGCTCATGGATGGTTCTAATGACAAGCCAACACAGCCGGCAACTCGAAAACGCCGTTTCAACATTAAATATTTTTCGCCCTAAAATTTATATAAAATCCGTTGTCAACGAACAATGGAATATCATTTGAATAGCTATAACGTTACGTCTTCTCCGCGAATAACCGTCGCCACAGTGTTCACAATCTCTTTGAACTGATGCCTAGCGTTAGCTATAAAACGACGAGACAACATTGCCATTATACCGTTGTTTACGTACGTACAATTGCGGTCGATTTACCTCTATTTTCGGGATTTGTAAGAAAATGTTTGAAATACGTCACTAGGTCATGATTCGTCACTCGACCGCCGTTCATTATCATGAAATCGCGCACCGATTCCAAACTTAACTCGTTCGGAACAGCCATGGTAACGCACCGAACTTTTGCGAAGAACACGACGGCTCGAACGATTATAAACCAACGAGAATAAAACAACACCGCGAAACGTACGCGACAAACGAACGTTTACGTAAATATCACGAAAAACAACGTTCCGAACAATCGGTTTTTATCACGGTGATAACGACTGTGATAAGAAACAACGTTATCAACTAGTTACTGGAGCGGGAACACGATAACGTAACGTGGTTTCAGGGGCTCTCATTACGTACGTCATGAATGTCCATTTATAACGAATATCTTTTTCTTTTCGCCAAAAAGGCGAAATGATTTAAAATAATACGCGGTGTTTGTGCCTTAACACTGTGTGTGTGTGTGTGTGTGTGTGTGTGTGTGTGTGAACGATTAGACGGTCGATTATTAATCAACTAGCAAATAATTAACGTCCACGACCCACGGTAGTATCATGTACACGTTAGTTTCTACGTTTCTCGTTCGATTTTGTCGGTACGATTGAAAAAGCGAACAATTCTTGCTAGAAATGAGCGGCTAACACGGCCAAGTAAACATCTACGACCGACGTGTACGCCACCGTTGCCGGAATGTATGTAATCCGTATTGTACAATATTATTATTATTACGTAGGAGGGATGGAGGTAAACGCGATTTATGTCGCCGTAGCAAAAACCGTCGTGGCCATCGATCGGAACATCGTTAGTCGTACACTTTCGATTGAAAGTCAATTTTCGGAAAACAGTTTCACGGTCGTATTATTCACACTGTTCGCCCAGAAAACGAATATACTCGTTCCACCTGCGGAAACAATTTCACTTTCGACGAGACGTTACTACCGCACAGATAGACAACAACCGACGCGGGCGTATTGCAGTGTTCCGATGTCGGCGGCATCATTTTCGACGGCCATTAAAACTTCGAGGATCGTGAATGTTCGAATATTAACGAGGGGCCCCGCACGGAGTACGGGATAATTGTGCGTACGTAGAAACCGACGTGTTTTTCGAAAAAAAATAAATACTCGGATACGTCGCGGTCCACGCCTCGAAATTTTTCGAATGTTCCCGATTTTTCGGTTTTATACTCCGAAATTATGATTCGGTTTTTTCCAATTGTACGACTTTTCGTAACGAATGTTCCTTACACTCGGTGGTATACGTACCGTCCGAATTCTCAGTTGTTCGATAACCTGTGTATGTGTGTATATGTGTAAGTGTATGTGGGGGGGGGGCAGCAACGGTGAATAGTGCCGCAATTTTTCCGCGCTTCAGGGCGACCGACCTGAATTTTAGTGACCCAATGTTTTCGTACACACAGTAGTCGTTTGGGTACATTTTCTATGCGGTTTTTCCTCGTTCGCCACCTGCTGATTGCCGGTAACAACCGTTACGAGACAAATCGCGTAAGATTTCGAACATTTTCGCGTACCTACGCGCAAATACGACGAAATTGAACGTTCGGTAAGCCACGTTATTTTCATTAGGACATACCGAATATGTTTGACTGTGGTTAACGTTATACGATAAATCCATATACCGAATGAAGGTAATATACTAAAAGTAAAAACAAAATTGTTACGTTATTAAATTTTTACTAAGAAGCGTCTACTCTATACGTATTTACATATGTGTAGGTAATAATTAGATTGGTATCTAGCTTCTGGTCTTAAGCGTATACAGCTTGTATACAAATATATATATATATACTGTATATAGTGGTCAATGAATAAAAAATGTATGAACAGTAATATTAAGTATATAAATTACCATAATAATAATAATAAAACGACTATATAATTTAAAATACGGTTGCGGAATAATGTGTACAATAAACTATATATGATGTAGTCGAGAAATAAAACCAAGTGTATAGATAATGATCTTTTCCGTTGTTTTAACATTTTTGTTAAACAATTCTTCATATTAATTCACGTATAACATATTTGTATAATTATCGTACATATATATATATATATACTCGTGTAAGTTTTAGTCGATATTTTATAATTTACGATAATATTAATAATAAAGTACTGAAAACGACCAGTGAAATCAATCGTATTCAAACAAAAGTTTATTGTCAAATAATAACCGTATGCGTTTATGTAGGCATATAAATAATATATATTATTCGTAAATTATTCGTATCGCGGTACAATATATGGTGACGGGCGCAATATTAAATATTTACAATAGAAAACAATACCGGTAATATCGCTAAAGATTATATATTGCGCGTAAGCGTACGAGTGTATATTGTATATACATTTACAGTACTAACGTACGATGTATTTATTAGTTGTTCAATAATTAAATTTATTATCTTATGCCGTTAATAAAATGCGCGCCGTGTAATGTATAGCTATAGCGAGGCAGCCGGGACAGAGTACCTCTTTCAATGATTTATGAAATACGTACCGATCCATATAGTAGTATTCAGTATTGAGTATAAACAGAACGGGGAGATATTATACACGTTGTGTAGAATATCGATTTAGTCATTTTTAGAATGTAAAAAAATTCGATCGCGTTGCGATCGTAATACGTACGTCGTACGATCCCGGAACGTTCTCAAATTACGTCCGTACGTAACGTGGTTACGAATTTTGGTGAAATCGTTTCGTTAATTTTGAATATGTACGCGCGTATACTCTTACGTTTCGGCGACTGTACAACCATTAATGACCGTTCGTACTTGTACGTGCATATTAAAAACCGTCGATTATTAGCGCCATTTGTAAACTTTAAACGCGACACGAACGTAACACTTTTAATTTTATATATAAGGTATAATATTTACGTAACATTATATAGGCTTTAAGATCCGACCGGGTAAGCACGTTTGTTACGATAAAATCTATCGTAATGTTTTGAATGTCGCGAACGCGCCGACTTTTATGATACATGTGTCCAGCTGTATAAGATGACCTACACTTTATATTCGATTACCGGAATATATTCTCTGTTAACGACCGCATTACAATATAGTCGAAAATATCATGTTAATAATCGTCCTTAGGCGATATAAACAATGGAAGTGCGGTGTATAAATGTACCTATAATTATATTAAAACGGTCAGTCCTATTAAACGCCCCAACGTATATACCAACACACACACACACGCATATATGTATACCGCCTGTGAAATAAACGCATTGCGGAAAACACTACACACGAACACATAAAACAGGTGTACACACATATACACGGTCAGCGTTTTCAGGAAATTCGACCGTTTTCCCATTCCACTCAGGAAATGGCGGTACACGGCAATTCGATTAAAAACCGTTTCATACAGTAGATTTTATATATATGGCCGGTTTGTTAAACAGAGTGCCTACGATCGTCTATGTGTTTTCGGATAATGGATATAGTAAGTTTGTTAATTTTTTTTCCAGTTTTGTTTCGATTTAAAAAAAACCTGTTCGTTTTGTTGTTTAACCCGTGTAACGCTTTTGTTATGTTTCATTATTACTATATATGAACAATCGACGGAAATTCGCGCGTGTTTTACCGGTGGTGAAACGCCTATACCGTTCTGTATATATTTCTAGTCCGTGAAATGGGTTGCCGTATTAAAAAGAAACAAAAAAAAAAAACGAACAACACGTTCCTGACAGGAAAAGGACATTGGCAATACTTCATTGGTTCTAGAATCGAAATGAACAGCGTGTCTTGTGTCCGAGAAACGATATTTCACTCGGTCTAAATAATTGTCAGTAAAACACTTTTGCGGGATACGGTTATTCTCCGGAGAATTCAAAATGATAAAATAAAAACTTTCGGCGCGGTATATGATTTAAAAAAGAGAACGTTATTTTTAAGACCCTAAAGTCCTAAACGGACGATTGGTTGTCGGTGGCTGGCAAAATGCCGATGAACGTAATAAACTAGGAATATTTTCAAATCGAAAAGTATAAAAATCACAATACTGAAATTATAGTTAAAATCTAAATTATACATCGTATTAGTATTATTTCTAATTTTTTATTCGAACTTAACTTTTAATTTTAATAGCTATTAACTAATTACATTTCTAATATAATTGCCTTTTTATTTAAATTACCGTATAAATGTTTTTTATATTTATTATTATTTATATTGTATTTTACTTTATGTTCTAATTTAATTATGTTTCTCCGAAAAAACGTATTACGTTGTTTATTGATTCGATTCGTCATGATTCTATAATTTCGTATCATAGAATTGATCGAGTAAATTATTCTTTCTTAGTCGTTCGTATCAACGATATTCTGTTAACATTTAGTCGTTACTTGGGTTTCACAAATTGAACGAAAAGAACTTCTTCGGTTATTAAATAACCATAGATGAGTTTCGTATATCTAATTATTAGTTTATATTTTTAGTACTTTGTGTACTAGCCATTTGTAAATTTTAATTCGTCCAGTTTTCGATATTTCCATTCAATTCGACAGAGTTTATGGTTATTGATTTTTTCATGTCAATGTGTACTCGGATAAACATTTTGCCCGTATTTGTTTTTCGTCTCCTCGTACATTGCAATAGTTACTTGGACTACTATTATCTATTATAGAGAAATCTCGGTGGTTCGTGACTTTTGCGGATATATCTTTATAGGGCCGAAACAACTTCTTAAACCGTTTAATGTGCTGAAGGGGAAATCGTCGAGAATTAATAAGTGCCGCGTTGCTATGTTCGTCGTGTCTTGTGTCGCTTTTAGAATGGCAGTTACTTCGGCAGCAAAAATTGATCTGGTGTCGTTTTGTTTTAAACACGGCCAACGTTTAAAATCGATTTCATACGTGTTACCGTCAGATTTACACGCGTGAATAAATCGTTATTAATTCGAAATAAAAATTAATTCGTACGCTCGATTATATTACGCGCGCGTTGTACTATATCTATACACAACGAATGTGCTGTTGTATGCCTATACATTTTCTAAGCCCGTCGGGACGTTTCGATATTACGCTGTTCAATATATATATATATATATATTTCGGTAAAACGTTTTCCAGTTATAGGAATTTGTTTTAAACGTACGTATAAAATATTTAATACCGCACAATTTCCTCCGAGGGCTGTATTATATACGCGCGTTGTACAGTGTAGGCAATATATATATCTATAGATGAAGCCTGCAGGTACCGTATAATACGTATAATTCGCACAGGCGTTACTACATTGTACATATTATACGCAGTTAAGAACAAGTTCGGTGCGCTATACGTATTATTCATAACGTATATATAATATATACTACTACACGATATTCTTCTTCGCCCTTAATACTGCCGCCGTTTCCGCCGATGGTTTGTTGCCACTGATGTTTACGATATATATATATATATATATGTACACGTCGTCTTCGTCGTTGTCGTTCTCGTCGTCAACAGTCGTCTCGGCGGCGCGTTGTTCGAGGTGAATATTTACAACTACAAGAAAAGACACCGAGATAGGTAGATAGATAGAGAGTGATTATGTGTGTGTGTGTGTGTGTGTGTGTGTGTGTGTGTTTGCGTATGAGAGAGAGAGAGAATTTCCATCGGCGATGCAGAAGACGCGAGACGTGGAGTGGAGCATAAAGTATTATTATTAAGAGTTACCGTGTATATATATATATATATATGCGTAATATACTTACACTCGTATAATATAATATTACGATTATATACGAGCGCGCCAACGTGTACTTATTATACGTATATACCCGTGTGTGTGTGTGTATAAGTATATAAGAATATACTACACGTATATTGTGTACAGCTCACGCGGTAGTAACTGCAGGCGGTGGTGCGGCGTATATATTTCCGTCGCGGCGGCGTACGCTGTGTATATTGTGTTGGAAAGTACAACGCGAACGTTGATAGCTCGAGGACGCGCGGGCGGGACGAATAAAATGTTAATTAGTCGACAACACGACGGGACCCGGCGAAAGTTCACCGTGAAATTGTACTTCGCGCGCGAGCACGCAGGACGCGCGGTCCCTCTTTTGCGAAGGGTATCGTTACAGCTATTACTATATACTATATATATATATATATATATATATATATACCCTGCAGACACCTGGGGCGGATGAATATACATACGGCGTATACGTACTGGTTGTAATACGCGCGGGGACGGGGCAAGGTTAATTATGACAATAGTAATAACGGTAAATATTGTATAGCTGTGAGAAAGCGGGCGAAAGTGAGAGAGAAAGGGATGGTCAAATGGAGATAGAATGAGAGAAAGTGAAAAGTATAATGCGCGCGCGCGTGTGTGTGTGTGTGTGTAAGGAGGTTGATGGTTTTCGAGGGGTTAACGACGTTATATATATATATAGGGCTAATGCGAGAAGGGAGAGTGAGAAAGAGGAAGCAGAAGAAAGATAAAGGTTCGGTCGGGGTGGTGGAAAAGGACTAGAAAGTTTTAAAAGGATTTAAGTCCCCTGCATATCACGCGTCGCTTTGCGAGTTCGTATTATACTCTCGCGTTCAAAAGTTTTCCACGAAAATATGAGAGCTGCACCAACGTTATGTAAAACTAGTAGACATAATATATCTACATATACGTATATGTAGTACACAAGAAAACTGTTGAATACAGTCACGCGTGCGGTTTCACTTTTAAACTGTTGACGAGCGTGGAGCCGTCACCGTTGCGTTTTTATAAAGCTTATACGTTTCCAGTGTTTTCAAAACGGCACCGAAACAATATACCTCGACGTTGGACGTAACGTGTATGGATACTGTTGTACATAAAATAATTGACGCAAATAGAAAGACCCATAAATTCGGTATAAGTTAAACATGATTAGCCTACTTGTGTATATATATGCACACACAATTTCAATTAACACGATTGGTGTTAATCTTATCGAGAGTAATAATCGTAAAACGCGTACTGTAAAGCAATTAATTTCCTCGGGAATTTTTTTTTAAATATAATAATTCCCGTTCGACGTATATTACGTTGATTGGCGAGAACTCCGTTTAAATATCTAATTGGAACGCATAATCAGGATAAGCTGTTTTATAGTTTATAATCGCCAACTAGTTACGGCTACGATCGTTGTTTTTTCCCGATTTAAAGGATTTCATTCGGCGGTACAAACACGGGCGTTGGTATACTCGTATTATTATTTATCGGGCAACGAATATTTGTTAACATTTGGCGTTATACCCGTAATGGCGCGCCGTAACAACAATTGAATTTCCGATTAGATTTCCGATCTACGAAACCATTTAGAAAATGTCGGACACTGCCCTTTTCGCGGCGAGTTCTTTTTTTCGATTTTCGGTTTTTACTGTCTAGACGACTTAATGTCCGTGGTATATAACGACCCCACTATACAACGAAAGACAAGAATCTCGATAGTTGTTTTCTATCCCTCTCCGTGTTTATTCTTAATGTATTTTTATAGCAACCGTTGTAATAAACGTACCCAATTTTCGAACGTGCCGCCCTAATTAAATGTGTTTTTACGCTTGTATAGTACGTAAACGTATTATATTATATTAAAATCAATTAGTACCGATATTATTAAGTCGTTATACGAACGCCTATATTTATTAATTAACAAAATTAAATCAATAAATGCGCGTGTCTTGTAATATTGTGTCTGTGGAAAGAATACAATTTACCTACAAGTATGTACGATAATAATTGACGCACGTTTGAATAGAATACTGTTATTTTAGCTAAATAACTTAATTAACTATTCGTTTCAAATATGTGTGTTTTTGTCGCCTGTATCCTTATCAATTTAAATGCGACATGGAACACGTGTGTAACGTTATTTATGTTAATTAGATTGTTAGGTATTAAAATATTTTGTACTATTCGACTACAAATCATTCCGGCTACAGGATATTGTCATTATTAGGTCAAACGGGATATATTATGAACTATTTACAACATCCTATTGATAACTCTTAGAAATGTAGTATAGCCGCCAAGGGCGAGAATATAGTTCACAGGGATCTTTTAAAAATAGTACACGTTTTGAATTTATTTTCATTCGTTATCTAAATGTTATACGGTCCCTACATCTTAAAACGTCGAAATTAATTAATTTGTATTGCCCAACTGTATTATTGAAAAATAAGTATATAATTCTCGATAAACAATTTCAGTTACGTAAGTTATATCGAGAATATTGTCTACACTTATTGTTTAAATACACACGTGTAACGTTATACGGTTCATAAATGTTCATGTATGTTGGATGAAAATGAAAAAAATTTTTTTTTTCATTTTACGTGCATTTCAAATGTAGTTGTCCCGTTATAATTAACAATAAAAGTATTTAAGATGTCTATGTAGTTTTAATCTTGTTCCAATCGAACTCCATCGTGGTAAACACAATACATGAAAATCGTCGAGTTTGCCTATGTCCGCCATTTTTAGCTCGGTTGTTGGCTCGCTGTCAAGTTAAAAATGGATTCAACGAGAAAATCAACATTTACTTACGACGTATTAAATGTTGTACCGTTAAACGTTATGATTGTTGTTTATTACACGCTAACTACTTTTCAAATCTATATTATCGACTTAAGAAGTATTACGGTTCGGAAAAATACAAAAGTTAATGCCCCGTAATTTATCGCGGGATTAAATAATATGCAGTGGCGTGACAAAGAGTCGAACGAAACGTCTGTCATACTATTATATCCTAACTTAAAATATTTTAGTCGTTGTTTGAAATATATCGACGAGCGTGAGTTGTATACAGTTGTATATTACACGCGAAATATTAAACGATTGATACTTTATAATCGCGCGACACATAATATATATTAGGCAAACGTTATAGTATATATTCGGCCTTTTGAAATTCATATATAAATATATATATATATATCGGCTTGAATAACTAGAGATTTATTCGTTTAAAAATAAAGAAACGCGCAAGTATTGCGATGGACTTTTCAACCGGTTCTAATAGTCGTGGAGTATTTAGTTTTTTCGAAATCGAAGCTACGGCGAAACGTTTGCGTCCCGCGAAGAGAAAACGCAAGAGAACTCGGCGCGCAGAACCTATTTCGGTGAGCCCGAATTATTAATTAATTGTTTTAAATTAGTTGTAAAAAGTGAACGAGTTAAAACGAAAAAAATGTAACGAGCTTGCTTTTACGTTATTTGAATACAAAAGCGACGCGTTAAGTTAAACGCCGCCATAATTATACGAATAGTTCGAAAAATACGATAATTTCGTATAAATTACATTATAAATGTAAATATTTTCTATTACACTACGCGCGAATTAAATAAATATATTGTTTCTAGTGCGTTGTGTGTTCAAAAGCGTGGTATATCAATTATAAATTATTAATAACGTATTTTCTTAAGAATTAAGGTACCAATTAAAAAATATTATTCATACGTATTTGTTACGACCATGACGAGAAAATTAACAATTTCGTGAAACATTAGCCGTAATTCTGTTTGATAAATTTTAAAACGTGCGTCGTAACTCGAAACGCCTAGAGCCCTGAAACGCACGGGCAACCTAGTAACACCTCCTCGCCTACAGACGACGGGCATTTCCCTGGCGCCGTCGCCTTGTTTCGAAACGAAAAAACGTGCCG
The DNA here is from genome assembly GCA_025469175.1 of Geopemphigus sp. TES_GeoC_2020. Lineage (NCBI taxonomy): Eukaryota > Metazoa > Arthropoda > Insecta > Hemiptera > Aphididae > Geopemphigus > Geopemphigus sp. TES_GeoC_2020. The sequence continues at coordinate 4,886 of JAIPRN010001271.1, read as the reverse complement.
CGAGTCCCGACGTTTGCGCGCTTTCCCATAGTTCCCGAGTACCCACCGGCGTTATTTTTTTCGTTTTTTTTTTTTTTTTCGTACGACGCGGACGCGCAATTTCCCGAACACGACACACGCCGCCTCCTCCTCACCCAACCACGTGTGTACCATCGGCCCCGATTCGTATAACGCGAACGTCCGGGCCGTCGGTAACGTTCACCGCCTACAGCGCCGGGACACGACGTTCGTCGCGTTCGGGTGGGTTTCGTTGGGGTGGAACGGACGCACGGCCGTGTTAGGACTACGGCGAAAATCGGGCGCGCGGCGCGTACGAATAACAATAATTGTACGGGCGACGAACGAACACCTAACCGTGCGCTAAACGTAATGGACAAGCAAAAAAAAGAGTCGGTGGCGAAAGGACGTGTTACGGCGATGTGCGCGCGTGTATTTCCGTATAATATCGGAAGAGCTTTACGCGGTAGGTACGGGCGGGTAAGGGTGTGTAAGTAAGGAGCGGGTTTAGTGTTTAGGGGTTGTTTTATGCGGAAAGTGGCGCCCCGGGCAATTTGTCGTTAATCCAAACGTACACGGGTATCACACACACACGCGCGCGCACGACACATATATATATATATCGCGGCGAACGGTGACGTAATCAACCTATCAACGGGCGGAACTTGCGCGCCCGTACGGGGCCGGCCCAGCTCCCACACACTCGCCGGCGCGCGCGTACACACACACACACACGACACACGCTCGCGTACAAACGCCGCACACGACACGCACGTAAAACACACGCACGTTGTCAGTCGGTCGCGCGCGTCGTGCTTGCTTACCCGTCGCCGTCGAACTTTCTTCTTTCTCTCTTATTCCCGACCATCCGCCCACCATCCTCCCACCATCCCGCCGGGGCCCGTGTAATACGATACATTCCGTCTTTCCCGCGACTTTTTTTCCGCTCCTTCGGTTCGCTCGGCCACATCGTTTACCCCGTGAAAACGCGCGCGCGCGCGTCTACGCTCGTCCGACCAGGGGCGGCGGTATGATCGCCGCCGGTGCGGCAGCGACGTACGGCCGCGGCGGCCGTCGTCCGTACCGCGACGACGACGCGGCTTGACGCGCGACACGCCACCACCGACCACCGCGTAAATACGCGCGACACCGTTCGCGGCGTTCTCGCACCATGATGGACCCGTTCTACTGGGACCACCATCACCATCACCATCATCACCAACAGCAGCAACCCGCCACGCACCATTATCATCACCAACAGCACCACCATCACCATCTGCCGCCGCCGCCGCCGCCGCCGCCGTTACCACCGCCGGCCGTCGCGGTACCGCTGTCGGCTCGTCAAGACCAACAGCAGCAGCAGCAGAGATTGGACGCCGCTCGGCAAAACGACACCGACAACGCGTCCGACGATTCGTACCTGACGTCCTCGCACGTGAGTACTCGTACATATTTCGTTCCGGTCGTACAATGGTACGAAACAAGCCGCCGTCGACCTTCTTTCCCCTCCTCTCATCGTCCGACTGTTTCGGATCTTACGTCCGACCGTTTGCCCCGTCGTCGGCCTTTCGACGCGACGTATCCTCCTCGTCGACGATTTTCTCGAAATTATTCGGACGTTTATCAATCGACATACTCGCGCGCGCAACACCGTGGCCGAATTCCTATGTATATATATATATATTCGGTATGCCGTTCGTTTAAAAATAACGAATTTTTGTTCTATCTGTATATTCCGCGACTGGCGGCCGAGCCGGCGCGACGTTTTTTTTTTTTTAAATTTCGCTTCGTTATTTCGTCGTCAAATATGTCTCGGCGGTACCGTTTATCTGGCCCGGCAAGCGTTTTCGACATTTAAGATATTTACTCGCGAACTCGATCGGCTCGGAATATTCGTACCGATATAAGCGACAGTTTTTTCGTTTCTCCTTAATAACGTAAATAGTTTACGTTTTTCGTCTCGGAGGGGGGGATGTTTCGTTTGGTGATACGCGTAGAATACAATCGTAATACAAAACGTTCGTATTTTACAATTTCTTTTTCCGACGTTTCAATGACAACGACGACGTTTGTGACGAACGATTTTAGAATTCGTTTTATTTTTTCGTAATATTCCACGAGTTACAAACGAAACGCGTTCTAAAATATTAGGCAATTTACGTAGAAAAATGTTTTACATACGTTTCAAATTACGTACGTATTATATTTATATACGGCGTTGGTTAGATACATGTTAAACAAATTATATACGATATAGTTAAAACTGAATATAGAGAGGTATTAATACGTACGATACTTAAACGGATTTAAGTTTAAATAGGGTTGTTACGCTTTTGCTAATCAATTCGTCACGCTAATTTGATGCTTTCAAATGTTTTGTCAGCATGTTTGTATAATAGGATTTCTAACTCCCTCTGCGTGCACACGTCGCGCCGTATCGAATATCAGGCAAGTCTTTGCCAATATCACAACAGTTCCACGCTATTATTCCGCGGCCTAAATAACGCGATTGGAACGGGGAAAATAGTCGGATTTCGATAATCGCGTTTCTCTCCTATTTGTATTTCCTTCGGAATTTCGACGAACATTTAATTCGTATCGGGCGTATAATCGACCTGTGCGCCGAATTACACTAAAACCGTGTTAATGCGAATATAAACGAATAAAATACAAAAACAAAAACGCCAAGTATATATATATATAAATCAAAATGTAATCGAAAGTCGCTAAATAAACGCTCCGAACGAATATCGTTAATTATAATTTTGGGAAATGGTATCGATATATATATACAACAACTGTTGTTCATAACATTAAATCATCATTATCGGAATCGGTTGTAATCTAGTGTGGTGTAATATCGTTTAGCCGTATATGCCTATACGTATAATATTATTTATTCAATCGGGCTTTGATTTACGAGTTCCGAATAAAACGAAAAAAAAAATAGCGGTCATCGTTTATTGCTTTCCAATTTTTTTCACCCCACGCGACCACCGTATAATATGGGCGTGTTTGTATACCGTGCGCCTATATATATAAAACGTATTATTAAACAATTTCCAATACACGTTTATATTTTATTCGCCTATATATGTATATAATACGTATATTGGGTAACTTTCGTGTTGGCGTTTGATTGAAATCTATTTCAATTTCATTTCGTTAACATATCATTATAATTTATCCTTTACTGAATGTACAGTAGAAACAATATATATATATATATATGTGTGTGTGTTTTTGTCAGTATTTATGTATATTGTATATACATGTGTATTTCGAAGATTGGAGAAAAAAACACCTATTATTTCTTGAAATATACAATTATCATATTTATAATGAAACTATAAAATGTAAATTGTAGTTGATTTTATTAGGCAAGTAGACACAATTACGTATATGTGTGTGTGTGATAAAAGACGCCGCGCTAAAGATTACATTTAAACTCGAACACTGTGCGTTATTAGAAAAAAATTACAATACGATTTTATTTATTAATGTTGTAAAATGTTTTAACGCGATACTGTGTATGAAAACGATATAAGTAATTTGTAATTGACTAAAACTGAACGAGCGATCATTGTGTATAGATTTGTATACGCGTAAAAATGTCGTATTGTATGTAACGAACAAAAATACGTTGTCGACAAACACCTGACAAAGTCTAAAACGAAATCGTTTCCGTCGCGAAAAAATATGCAAAACATTCGCACTAGTAGACCGATAGGGTAATGGATTTTACGAAATTCGCTTCATGCCGCTCAGCGTGTATAAACGCAAATTATATATATATATATATATAGGACATACCGTGAAAACAATGATAAACCAAAATGTAAACTGACGCGATTTGTCAACAATATACTGATTTGAATACTAAATTATTCGTACGCTTGGATTAAATTTGGCAAATTTTAAATACGCAATAGCTGATATTCGTTTTCGTCGAAATGTCTGTAATTCAATTTATCGCGGGTTCTTTAAATTACTCTCTTTTTTAAAAATCAACATTTTGGAAACATTTAAAATTTTTAATGGTAATCTTAATAATGTCCGTAAATAAATAAATATATATATATACACCGATTCTTTTTTTTTATTAACGGTCTTTTCGTTCATTTATATAACCATATTTATAAATCGTTTTTAATTCGAAAGGTATATAAATTCTGGTGGTTCTTTATTATTATTAAAATTATATTATAAAAGTAAAACCGGTCTTTTAATAGTGTTATAGCGCCACTATATATATATATAACATAATGTCCCATTACTATTTGTGTATAATAATATATTATGTACATATACTAGTATAGTGTACCTACTACAGTCCGTTTGTAGTCGTAAAATTTAAAATCCCCCAATAATAATGTTTTCCGACCCGGCGGATAAAGTTTATAAAAACGGGTAGTTTTTAATTCAATAAAAGAAATAAAGGGGAAGGAACAAAAAAAAAAATATATATATATATACATATACGTAACCATTAAGAACAAAATAAAACAAAAAGTTAACCCGCTATAGACTGCATATTGTAATGGCGGTTGAATAAAAGTAGTATTAAATTATCATAATCGATACTCGTGAATATATTTTAATTCCTTTAATCAATACACGATTTGTATAACATATTTCGTACATAAATAAATACGGTTAATGATTTTATATATATATATATATAAAATAACGAAAATTGTATCGAAGCGTGTTTGTAAAATTATATTATAAGTATCTCTGGTTTGAAAATGTATATATATATGGTTAAAAACTATTAATAAACGAAAAAGTAGTATATGTACAGTGAACAGAATTTGTATTCGGACAGACGACAGGATAATATATATTTGTAAAGACGTTGTTACGGATTTCTTTTAAGTGTGTATATA
>JAIPRN010001270.1:0-50049 GCA_025469175.1 Geopemphigus sp. TES_GeoC_2020 | reverse complement strand
ATTATTATTATATATATATATATATATATATATATATATATATATATATAATACTATTATTATTATATATTGTATAACATACATACAGTGTGATATTTGTGATTTTATATTCGTTATTAATCTTCTCGGTTTTTGTATTTTTCAATTGATATTGGTTTCACAATAACGTGCTTTTTGTTTTAAAAATTTTGATACGTATAAACGTGCTTCAATTCTTTTGTGTTTCTTTTTGGCGTTTAATTAGAAAGGAAATTGGATACAAAGGTTTTTTTTTGAAAAGATCGGATTACAATTTTTTGGGATATATATAAAAAATATACAAAAACAAATAGAACCAATTAAACTCATGCTGTACATCAATATTAAAAACATCGGTTTTCTATATTTGTGTTGTTATATAGAACATTAAAGTCTATACATTCTTAACATTTAAATCGGTAGTTTTTTTCGTTATTTATCGGAATTTTAATAATATGATTGAATTTTGAATGTACTATATTTTGTAGCTCTTTCGTGTTTTGACACAATATGAAATTGGAATAATTTTTATAGAAATTTGGAATATATTGAAACGAAATATTCTTTAAATTAATTACTTTGTAATTAGAAACAAATCTTAAAATTTTGGTAATTGTTTTCAGAAAATAATGATACTGAATTTAAAATTTTATGTTACAATGAAATAATGTTTTATTATTAAAATCACGTATTTCATGATTTCTAATCTACAAACAGGGACTAACAGATTTTAAGTACTTTTGAAAAATCACACACTATAGCGGAGATATTAAATAATTAATGAAAGTATAAACGGAACAATTTTTACAATTTATTAAAAAATCGTCAAAAATAAAGATTAAAAAACTCTAGGAACAAACCGTATTTATATATTAAATATTTTCCTGCTTTCAAAGAATTTTTTTGAATTTAAGTAATAGTCCGTGGGTTTTAAAGATAATATGTTAATCATAATGTCTGTTTAATATAATTTTAATATTTTTATATAAGATATAATTAATTATAACATAGAATTGTATTTATTATGCGATGATAATTTTCCATATATACCGTAAATACATGTTAAAAAAAATTGTTTTATAAATAATTTATATATATATTTTTTTTAAATAGTTTTTTTTATATTATTTCCATTATAGGGGTGTAGATCAACATCGATATCATTTGAAATGACATTTTTCCATTTCGTATAAAATCATATGATTATTTCGGTATAGTTACAATTCGCCTAGTAATAATTTGAACATCTCCATTATTTTGGTATTATTAAAGTTGACATTTTGATGTATTCGGCAATTATTATATAAATAGATTAATTATAAAATTTATTTTTATTATACGGTTCAAAATATGCCGTTGTTTTTGTTCCTTGTCAATCAAAAACTTCATTACATTTATTAAATAATATATTTATTCATATAAGCGTGGACATTATAGTATTATTATCTTATTATGTTTGTTTATGGTACTACGATAACTGATAAAAATCAATAATTATGACAGTATCACATAAAAATAAAATCAAGGACTGATGTACCTAACTATAAGTCACTTTCCATTGTATAATATTTAATTATCATAATTATCTACTGGTTATCACTTTACGTAACAAAGTTGTGTTATTTGAACTTTAGTTGATTTTAACATCGTTTTATTTTTGTTGGTTGTTATTATTACATATTAAAAAAATAATAATTAATATAAATAATAATAATTGATACACAAATTTATAATTTATTATTAATTATAAATTGTTATGTCGATAATGTTCTGCGTTAGCTTTTAAAATGTAATTTTGTACTTTTTTGTGTTTATACTAATAAACATGTTAATTCATTATTCTTTATCAATATTATATTTGAATGTATAAATTATTTTTCGTGGGTTTGTAGAAAATAAATTTTTATTTATTGAATTTATTGAGCATTCATTTATTATGTACAAAAATAGCGAACTTATTGCGTAGATGTATATACCACATTAACTAAACACAAAATCAACATTTCGTTCCTAACAACATGTAGAAAAAAGATTTAATGAAATTAAATGTTTTGTCCAAATTAATATCAGACGATTAACACATAGATGAATTTTTCTTTCTTTTCATTTTAATCAAAAATTTGTGACACTATAGAATATGAAGTAATTTTTGGGTGCACAATGCGCTTAGAAAAATTATGAAGTATATATCTTATTTTAAAAGGTAGAAATAATTTCTTTGGATAAGTAAATAATCGATTTTGAATATCGATTTTGCATAATCGCTGCGTCACAATTTAATTGGAAATAATAATGCTAAAAATATTACTTAACGACTGTTGATGTGGCAGAAGTGACAATTTAATAAAATTTTCTGAATAATTAATCGGCAAATTATGTTTATTACGAGATCTGAAAACAAACCTTTCACATTGGACATGCGTATAATTGTTTATCACCAGTAATAAAAAATAAGTATCCGTACACTCGACTATATTATGTTATAGAAACTATTTAAAATCCTCGAAGTATAGCCAAAGGCTTCACTAGATGTTTTGTCGTCGTCCTGCCTATGAAGTGCTTCGATTTCCTTGGCTTCGGATGCTACACATTTCCGTATCCATTAAATGGCTCTCACACGCCGGCAGGATTTCCTCTTAGAGTCATCAAGTTAACTAAGAACTCCCGATATATATGCCAACCGTATATATTTCCTGGATCCGGTCGGACAACGATTGTATTACCATATACCGATCGTATCGGTAAGGGAAAAGATAAGAGTGATCAAACGTTATTATTTAAACAGCGAAGTTATGGTATATCTTAATTATTTCGATTGTCCTAAGCCAACCGATACTTAATTAGCACTCGCGTTTGATATTATATATTATACACTTGTAAGTCGTTAACCACATTGGTTGTTTAACGACTAAAATCTTTTTTTCATTATTTGTTCAAACGAAATGAAGCCTAAAATAAACATGTAGAAAGGAATTAAAAAAAAATACGTTAAGCATACCCGGTTGAAATTGGTTCATTTATTACCAGTAGGTTGATTTTTATTAGATCCAAGTACATTGTTTTTAATTATTAAACAACAATACTGTTGTTTTAATACGTTTTCTGATAATATAAAATATAATTATTCGTATATTTTGAATAATGCGTACATGACAATTTTTCTCCACTTTTATTTACGAATATTCTATTCATATATATTTTGGTTATTATGTTAAGTTGGACTTTATTTGTTTTTATGTAAGTACAATTTATGTTAATAACCATAACTTGATTTAAAAATAACGGTATTAAACAATTGTTATTTAAATATATTTAACGAATTATGTTGTATATTTCTTTATTTATTTAGAATGAATAAGTGAAATTTATGAGTACAATCTAAAAACATATAAATATAATATATTTTATTATTTGTTAGGACCTATTTATCAATAAAATTAATTGAACATATTTTCTAAACTGTTATATTAGGCGTGCGAATGAGAAATGTATTGTTTCCTTGAATCTCATCATAGTGGTTTTCTCCTAAATTACTTGCTTTAATTATTGCTCCAAGTATAACGAAAATTTTACAATTTTTCGTTTTCCAGTTAATTTTTAAAGCTAGTTAAAATGCAAAAATACCACCTTGCACCCTGCTTTATGACGCCTGTGTAATATGATTATTGAATAGAATTCATAAAATAGTATCGATTAAGATATATTATCAAGTAAGGATTTTATATCAACAAATAATTCCTCATTATTATTTTATAATATAATGATAATGTCATACATTTCAACTTTTTATTTATCTTAAAATCTACAATATGCTATTTGCGTGTATAAACTTGAAGAAATTATAGCAACATTTATTTTAGATTATTATTATTATTTTTAAAAAAAGTTCAAAGTTATTAAAATAAAAAAATTATTTATGGTATATTCATATTGTTATCTATAATTATTTAAATCAAATGTATAATACAATTATATACAATATGTGTATAAATATATAAGTAATTAGACTTTTTATTTTTTTAAAAACATCTCTAGTTTCCGAATTTTTTATGTTAAATTGATATAAATACTGTTTTTATTTCTATATATCTATAATCGGAGGGTTGTGTAACGTAAATTTGAAGTTTATCTTTTAGATTGATGCAACATATAATTAAAATCATAATACAATAGTTGTGGAGTCGTAATTATTATAGTCTGTTATGGATAATGTGACAGAGTTTGTAGGTTTGTCTCAATGACCAAACGTGCCTTTGGCTGTTAAATTATAGTAATCAAACTGACTGTAAACTTTGAACATTAAATCAATTAAGGTATCTAACTTTTTGAATTTTCTAGAAAATAATAAGTTATTATTATTTACGTCCTTTCTTATTACTAATATCAAAATTAAATATTTGTTTTATAAGTTATTGACAATTTGAAAATGAAATTTCATAACGAGGAAATTAGGCATTTTTAGATTAACAAGTTTACAGGTTGTAGTATTCAACTTAAAATTAACTATAATTCAGTCAATATGTGTTAAATAAATTAAAATATCAGTCATATTTTATAAATTAGAGTTAAATTTTTGTTGAAAGTAAAAAAAAAAACAATTGCAAGTTCATAAATAAAAATATATAATTTATTTTTTAATATCTGTATTATGTCTGCTGGAGATTAATTTTTAAAGTGCCGACTCACCTCCGGTTTCAAATTAAAAATAACAATACATTTTAAAAGCACAGAATCGTTTAAAATAATTTACCTGAAGAGTTTGCTTTGGTTTTACACTGAAAAGGTTTAATAAACACTCATTAATTTAATTTAAAGAAATTGTATACCGTTTAACAAAAAATATTTTTAATACAATATACGTAGTATAACGAAGTATTATTGTATTATTATTATTATTATCTTCATTATCATTATTATTAATTATAAATTGAAAACAAAATTCAAGATATTTAGTGACAATTAAGTAGTTATATAATTGAAAAAAATTGTATTTCGTAAATTTGTAAATCGTAAACTATTACCAGAAAATCCTAAACTCAATCATAGATTTTAATTCTTATTTATTTAAAGAACAAAGAGGGTAAAACAAGGATTAATATTATTACAATTTAAAAATAACTGATTTATTTAGGTTTTTTAGACTTACCACGTATGAATAAGAAGTAAATACTTACCTATTTATTTAATTTTATACTGTATAAACCTATTGTGCTTGTACTATATAATATATTTTTAATATTAAGCCCATAAGTCAGTGTAAGTTTATTGTGTGCTCGAGGGGAAACTAAAAAAAATGTATTACATTTTTCGTTCAGCCTGTCTATTATACACATCTAAAAAAAATGATGATTATACGATTTATTAAAACGCGAGTAATTTGTATCATAACAGAGGGCTCCGGTCGTTTTTCTGAACGGGGGAAATTGCCGAAAAAGAATTTCGGTGTAAAATTATAAGAGAGCTAACGAGAACTTTGAGTCAAGAACTTCTTAAGTGAATTAAACGTTCGAAGTGTACAGTTTTCGTTTTTTAACGTACGTTTTTCTATGTTTTGCCTTCATGCTTTGGATTTTATTCATAAATCAATTATTTTTTTATTATCAACATTGGTGGAGGTTTAATGAAGTGCTTTGTTGTGTTTGTTGTATTCGGATTAGAATGCAATAAGGCATAATAAATAATTAATAAAAATTCCATCGATATACATTAATAAATAAAAAAATAAATATATTTATATATTTATATTTTATTAAGTCAATTAAATATACTTTTTTGTTTACTTGTCAATATTATATATTATTATCCGATTAAAAATTGTTTTTAACGTGGTTATTTTATCATCCATATTATTTTGGCAAACAATTTGTTTGTTCTACTTAAATTGTTTTTTCCTGAACGTAACAGTATTCCATCATATTGGTATATTACTATAAAAAAATGCATAATGTGTTTTTTAATAGTTTAAACAATACATAAATTAAACGATTTTTTTAATACTTTTCACGTTCTTTCTGAAAATTTATGACTTACTGTTCAATATTAAAACATGGAAATATAAATAACGAGTTTAACTAATTATTACATAGTATGTATTAATAATGTATATGTATCTCATACGATTATACTTTTCGCCGGAATTACATTTTAAATTACTTATTTACGCCAGCATAAAATAAAATTGTATTCACAAATAAATAGTTTTTGGAAATAAAGGTTCAGTTTAATTTCACTAAGACACAATATATTATATTCTTTCAAAAATCTATGGCATAATACAAATCTTACTACCAACAAAAATTATTATCATAGTAGGAGAAATATCAATTATCATTCTATTACACTTGTAAAATTTAAATAACATTTTATTTTGTTTAATTTATGAATATACATGCAGGGAGAAGGAGCCTTGCACGATTAATTAAACAATTAATTTCTCCACGGGTTTTGAAAATTTTATTTGATACAGTTTTGTATTTCTAAATGATTGCTATGATGATATATAGTAACTTATAAATTACGTACTAAAATATTTTTGAATAAGGAATACCCTCTGTATAAACAATTTTTTAAATACATTTCTCTAATTTCGCCATTTAGGGTAAACTTTTTATAGTATATGATACACTTATTTATTTATATAATAATTCCTTAGAATTGTTTTTAATAATGTACCATAATTATATTAATAAATTGAAACATTTGCATCGCGCACAAAATAGATTTCGGTCAATCAGGAATGAAAATTTGTATTTATTGAATGTCACGCTAACAAACATATAAATCATAATAATTAAATATTTTTTCAGTCATAGTTATTTAAAACATAAACATCTTGCACTAAATGCTTTTTCCGAATTCCAAACTTAACTAAATACATTTTTTTCATTCAAACATTATATTTTCCGTCACATTTCATGAAAATCCTTAGAAATATTAAACAAACTATATATATATATATATTTCTTTAGTTATAACGTTTAAATAATTATTGATCACTGCGAATTGTATGACATTATAGACTTAAATTAAAGTTTTTGTTCCGTTTTTTTTTGTCATTACTTATAGAAATCCGTACGGTTCAACTAGCGTAACTTATTAAGGCACTAAATTTCGTATAGAATTTTGTAGTTGTCATGGCAATACATTATTATCGAGGTTTATGAATTTATTTCCTTCCAAAGTTTTGTTAGATTCATTAATACGCCGTAGAACCCGTAATAGCTCATGACGATCATATTTCTTTTTAGGATGATCTTAATATTTTAATAAACAATTAATTAACGAAATTTGGCAATTATATTTAATAATAAGTACAGGACAAAAAAATCGTTGATGAACAAATCGTATCAAATTGTATTTCCAAAATGAGTCATTATGTTTACTATAACATTATACATATATGATTATCATACGGTGATTTGTAAGTTGGAGGATAAACGATATATTAATATACTTATTGAAACTGCTGTAATTGAATGAATTAATGTACATAACGATGTCTATATTATGGGTGAAATTATATTCAATGTCGGTAATAGAATGATAATCCGGTACCTTGCTATGGCGACAACTTGGAGAAGCGAATACACGAAACTTTATGTACGCGGCTGAATAATGTTTTTGCGCATTATGTCGTTCCTATGTAGTCAAATTTTTATTTTGGTCATTAATTATTGTCCCTCGCATGTTCCCTCTACGTGTAAATGGTTAATTGCGTTGTATTTGTTGATTCAAATGTATGTATCCGATTTCAAAAATTCACGCTAAACGTATAGTGGCAAGGCCTACAGCAAAATATTCGTAAAGTTTTAATACGGACTCTCACAAATTTAAAATACTATCCCAGAATACTCGCCCACGCAGTGCTTAAATTCTTCCCCGAACATCGGTTTTGCGTCACTCCGTTATTTAACGCACAAATTGTTCGCGGTTCACCCAAAATTCTGTGTCTTCGTTAAAAAAATCAATTTGGATATTCGAATTTGGATTAACTTTCAGCAGGTGCATACGTCCGCTTTGTACGATAATTATAGATTTGTTGGCATAACGTTCTCTCCTTGGCCCAACTAATACTGTGGTTTTTCCTATTCTACGGTGACGTGTATATTATTCATAATCAATAACGGTTTTATTTTTTTACGTATTTTTTCAAATTATTACCTACGTGTATTTCAGTTTACTACTTACATCGCATGAAATTTGCCTCATGCCTGATCATCATATTTTTATCCTTTATTCTCATAAACTTATCTGATTTTTTTTCTTCGCGTATTGCTTTATTGTCACCTAGCTAATTTAATATGGCTCATATTGGCTGAATGTTATAAGAATTATCAGTCGAAGAAGCAGACAACTGTGATAGAGAATGTGACAGTGATGAAAATATCGATTACGATAATTTTGATCATGATTCGGAACAGAAAATTTCGAACGAAGAAATAGAGGAAATGAATATAAATGAACTGCACTATATTGTAAAAGATGAGGTAAGTAAAAGATGTAAAACTGAGTTTATCTGTCAGTCAAAAACTAAAAAAATATTTACGATGGATGTATCAGTTTTTTAAAAAAAATTACTAAATGAAAAACATCGTCGTTGATAATCAGGAACCTCATAAAAATCGTGGTGTTTATCGTTTGCGAACGATGGACAAAAAGGGATTGTCTGATATAATGATATGCTGCAAATGAATATTATATGCGCGTAAATAACGTTGTGGTCAACAAGAAATAATTTTTCAGAAATGTTACGGCGATTGTTTATCAGACCAAAACTCGATTACTTTGAATATTTACATTATTGTTAAACATTATAAAACAAAAGTACGTATAAAAACGTAAACTATTATATACATAAGAGTAAAATGTTCTGGAACAATATTATTATTAAAAATTATTTATTGATTCTTCGTTATAATAAAATATGTTTAAAGAAATATCCTGTCGTATAACAGTCCACCCGTGCCTGCTCATGCACCAGCGCGCCTGCTAAGAGGTTAAAAGATTTCCGAATCATTTTGTATTTATAGGTAATTTACACAATATAGTTTAATATAAACCGCGCATACCTTTCCGCTACATATGATATATTATAATTGCCTAACATGCTCGCCAATGCGAACTTAGGGAAAATGTGACACCATGTATTGTTTGCCCTTTCAATTTACGGACAAATGAAAACCGCCAAATTGTAATCTAATATTGTTCTAAGTTGCGAACGATATTTCACGGCGGTCGTTCGAAATCAGAGTGATCAAAGAAAATTCAATTCAAAATCGATTCGGCCCATTGAAAAACTGTAGCCTTTTGTCCGCTACCGTTGTTTCATACGTTCGTCCGCATTATAATTGAAAAGGCAATAGATTATTTTTAAAAGTTCTAAGTTATACAGCCTGTCTATTTGTACATGTTTAGAAAATAATTTTTAAAGCAAATGCCTCGTTTCTTCACATTCAAAATATTTAGAAATTCGTATAAGAATTCGCATCGTCTATTTCGAGCACAATACGTATAATGATGTTGACCAATTTCTTTCTCACGTTTACCTTTCCATATCCACTGGCCACGTTAACTTGAATATAAATCGAAGCCACGCTATAGCGAACAAGACAGACATATCTGTATCATATACGCACATCACGCAATTTATGCCCGCTATTATCGTTACCGTCACTTTCCTTATTCATTGTTTACAGGTTTTCGTCCCAAAATCGCGTGTGAAGACACTTGTCGACGTTATTTCTCACGATTTGAAATATTTATAGACTATTTTCAATATTATAACACCAACTTGTTACATCTTAAACATTTGTATACTAACGAAATGAAAATAATTTTTCGATACGCGTCATTTTGTTTATGAATAAGCGTTACGTAATTATTTGATTATAATAGTCTCATTTGTCGTATAGTTCAGTGAAATGAAATACTCTTATCATTAATAGGATAATATATTTATATTCGATGGGCATTTGATAGTGGCTGTAGTTAGTTAACCATAATTAGAATAGGGTTTTAAAATAGTTTTTAAAGGGTTTTCAAAATAGTAAATTGCCAATATTTACTACAATACGTCTCCACTTTACCGTATCATGAATCTAAATGTTCATTAGTCGAAAAATAAGCATTGAAATACTACCTCTCGTTTCCCCATCATCACTAAAATAAAATATTATTTAACATTTCCCGATTAAACTCATAAGGGGCCACGTACAATTATAAGTTAATATAACAAACAACGAACGAACGTGATATATAACAATATATATATATAATATATAACGAAAAATATTATGAACGAACGCAGATCGGAATGTGTGAACAATATTCTTCAAGAATATAATAAATATTAACATTTCCCGAAATATATAGGCTGACTCATAATAAAAACTCGTTATGTATATAATAAACAAGTGGTTATATTAAAAGAGAAAACGACGTTCTTTGTGTCAGTTATCATAAAAGGAACATAATATTTTAATATAAAGTATCCGTGTAATGACATTTTCACCACCCGTGTACCTGTATTGTTTGCTTGGCGAAATGAAAAAAAGAAACGAAATGATCAAATACAACATATTAAAATTACTTTTAACATGCGGGCACTATTTTAACCACGTGTGTAATCAACAAGCGACGTAAGTCCCTAAATATACGACGAAACCAGATTTTTATCGCATTGTAATTAATATTATAATTGCACGCGTCTTATGAATGATTTATTATTATTAAATTGACTCCTTAACACGGGTATACGTCATAAATTAGACATCCGACGTCCCTATACGAGGAGTCAGTAATTCCGATATCTTGCCGTCACATACAGGCACAGCAATGTTTACGCCTGTTAAACGAATAAAATACGTAAGTAATTATAGAGTTTATCATTATGAAACAACAGCGGGTTAGTTTCTGATAATTTTTTGACGTCAACATATCATTTTATGCATAAAGAACGTAAATATTTAGCTTTTCGATTTTCTTACTCGTAAATGACTTACCGTCATAATTAATGTCGACGCTTCCATGTGTTTGTATATAGGCGTCAATTTTCAACAATTACCGACGATTTTCGCATCAAAGGCAGATATTAAAAATCATTAATGCAAGCACATTTTTTACTAATCATATTAGACATGGTTTTTTGTTACAAGTACCAGTAATTATACCTTATCATCGAAATTCTCGATCCTGGTTTCGCAGTCGGATTATTCCTTATTAAATTTAAATCGAGAAGTGTTTTATCTGTCGATTAATATGGCCACGCGGTAATTATTAACAAAACGCATTGAGATAACGGTTTTCAACTTTTTTCTTTTTAAATAGGCATTAAGTAGATTAGTAAATTTTATACTATCGTTTGTAAAGTATATGATCCAGCTATTTCATGAATACTCGTGCGTTTGCAATTTTTTTTAATGTTTCATTAAATAAACGATTTACGTATCCGGATAGGGACAATATCGTAAAATTATGGATACTTTCACAAAGTAAACATTCTATTCATAAAACGATCGGCTACATTGAGGGGATTCGACCTATATAATGGTCGAGGACGTTATTCATATTGCGATTTCCGTTATATAAAAAAGTTATATCTGCAGCCGAAAATTCTATTTATATTTTCTTTTTACGTTCAATTCACAATTATTATGTTTTTTACATTGAGAATCCAAACGAATCGTACCACTTTAATTGATGTTGACTTTTTTACTATTTTTTTTTGGTTATGAAAATTCCGTGAAAATATAAAACATATTTCAAGTATTTTAATATAATAATAATTGGAAGAAAATTATTTGCTCATTAAACGTTTTTCATAAATATTTCATTATGTTAACTATACACTTCAATTAATATATTTTTTACTTTCGAATCATATTTCACAAGTACCGAAAATTATTCCTTTTATTCCTTTTTTATGAAATGTTTGAAAATAATTTCGTCTGGTTTTTACATTAATTAATTATATTTTTATGCGAGTGGTTTTTACTTAATTTTACATAATTTTACGCATATAATGTAAATATATGTGTATTATTTTATTTGAAAGAAACTTAACAGTGAAATCCCTATTACTGACTACATACTCGAAATTCGTTTAATTTCAATAAATGTTTTTTAATTTTATAAATATATTTTTTTCCGAAAACTTTACTTATGTGTAAAAACTAGGTAGATTATTAGAGATTACGTGTAAACGGTTCAAGTTTAGACATAAATTTGGCGCATTGAATAGGCAATTCTAATACAGCCATGCGCAAGGCGAATTCCACGGGTGAAATCAAGCCCGAGATGCTAAAGTTTGTGGTGATTTAGCAATAGAAATATCAACCAAACGTCATTATAATATTTTGTTTTTATTTATTTGTTTTATCATTATTATTATTACTATTATGTTTTATTTTATAGAAAACTACCGTTATAATAAATTCCATTATCTATACAATTTATAAAATACGATTAAACGAATCTCTTGAATAGCTTTTATTGACATAAATATTATTGGCAAAAGAAATAAAACGTAGTAAAAATATAATAAATAATCGAAGCATTTTATTCAAATTTATAACATAAATAACGCGTTAAAAATATTGATATGGAGTGTCGAAATTGTATTTTATATCTCGTTTTACTTTATTTACCCAGAAAAAAGCAAGTTAATTTATTATTTAAAATTAATTATAATTAGTGTTAGTTTTCTGTATTTGAATTATTTAAACACAATGAGCATATATATTTTAGGTTAAATACGAACATATATATATATATATATATAGTTTTATTTATTTATTTTTATATAGTGATCTGCGATTTGAAAGCTCTATTCACGTCTATATTATAATAATTGATCCAAATATAAATTTATTCAAATATTCACAAATGCGAAATGAAAAATTCTATTTCAATAATGCTAAATTATCTTTGTATAATGATATACATATATAATGCTTTTTGAAAATATGCACGTTGAATGTATAATATTCGTTAAATAATTAGTCTCGCTGTATTAAAAACCAATAAAACGATTCCGAATAATTCGAAAACGGTTAAACGATGTTTAATGGCTTTGCTAAATGCGTGTATGAATTGAAATTTATTAGTGGTCACGCATCCGTATACACTCAAATTAATAGTATTACTCGTATACAACAACATTCTAGCGTATTGTTTTATATAATTATACGATTTCATTAGCCAATATAAATTGTCTTTCTTCGTCGTTTGTTACATGTTAAGAAATCAATTTTTATAGGGGAATTACCTTAATATTTTAAAAATTCTGTTAATATTTCAACATTTTTACGCACGCAATATAATATGTCGAGACTTCTGTAGAGATCATTGAAATGTTTAATTACGTATACGGTGTACAGTCTCTTATCCATTAATACGATAGACCATACTAATTATACTATTCTTTAGAACTACTTGGAATATAAATTGGGTGTTTTTAAATTTCCCTATTTTGTTTCTTTTTTATTAAAGATATGATAAATAAATCCTCGATTTGTTGACGAAAACTAGAAGTTGTGTACCATGGAGATTGAGAGATTTCAATTTATATATACACATACACAAATACACACATATGATTCCTATTGGCTTCTAACTTCTATAAGTGTAATTACTTTTTTTTTTGAAAACATTCAATCATTTGTCAGTGTAAAAAAATATAAAGAAAGGTTTTAGCTATACGTTGTTATTTCTTTACGTTCGATTTATATGTTTAGGTATATTTTTTTTTTTAAAATCCCATGACATCGTAAATAGGTATGAGTAAATCACGTAAAAATATAATAAAAATAAAATTATAAATTAAGGAATAATAGTGAATAATACTATTTGACATGCATTTATATTACGTTTTAATTAATTGCTATTTGCATAACACTAGAAAATATATTAAAAATTTAGTTATTTATTAGTTATGATAAAAATATCAAACTTAAGTATTTGGTATTTTTATAATGGTTAAGTTTTATATTTATATTTAAAGCCTTAATATTCGGGTATAAATATTTAAATTGTATTATGATTGTAAACGATAAATTGATTTCTGATCATTCACTTCAAATAACTTGAGGTATTCTCTTTAACAGACATTCAAACAATAAATAACAATATTTAATTTTTCAGAATCGTTGAATTCCATTGGTATTGAATATTATAATATTATTATATATGCTACGTGAATTAAATAATTTACAAATTCATCAATATTTCATTTAACATTCAATATCATATTCCAGAAAATATATAAACTCTTCTGGTAATTAATATTTGGTTGAAAATTGTACAACTTAAATATTAATATTAATCGTTAAGTAATTACGTTTGCCAAAAAATTAATAAGTATTGATTGACAACGGAATTTAAAGTAATCGAACAATAATATTTATTGATATTTATGGCACTAAAATAATCGATCTAAATCATTTTCTTATTAAACAGAAACATTTTGTGTGTAAAATTTATTTTCAATAATAAAAAGTTTCGTTGTAGTAGGAATTAAAGTATTTTGTTCATAAACTATTGTTAAATAAAAAAAATAATCTGAATACGAACCCGTTTGATCATTAAACAACTAAATTTTTACTATAAATAAAAAGTGATAAAACACGTTTTGAGAATTGCGTAAATTTCAATTTTCTTTATTCATGCCTTCATGTATTTAATAGCTGTAATACTTTTATTATAATATTTGCTTTATGAATCACCATATAATTTTTATATATTTTTCTTAACTAAATTCTTTATTCACAACAATAAAATACTCTAGAATTTTATTTTTATAAACCCAATTTTTAACTTACACATCATAATTATTTTTATAACGTCTTTCGTGTTGTAATTCGATGAGGTATTAAAGATATTGTTTAATTTTTATATTTTTGTATTATTTTTATATAAAGTTAGACTGTCATCACAAGGCAACAATATAAAAGGAACGATATTTTATTGCAAAAACAAAAATTGTCTTGTGTATTTTTATAAAATATGATTATATATATAACCGATGAGTAGGCAAATAGTGAAATTTAATGTAAATTAACTCAATATAGGTCTGTAAAATATTTTGAAACAATTAGAACTCATCCCAACCGTTTTAAACGTTTTATAAATTGTGGCCAAATTTGTTATATAACAATTAATAAAACATATATCATACTAAAGTTGATATTAGAATAAAAATGTGCTAACAGGTAAAACTATTTTACACGTAGTTTCAAGCGTTGTGAATGTAACCCGTTTTTAAATATCTTACTACGTACATCAATTTTCGTTCAACTTTAATTATTGATAGTCATCTAAATAAGAAACAACGTCTTTAATCTTTCGAATCTGATG
This sequence comes from Geopemphigus sp. TES_GeoC_2020, assembly GCA_025469175.1. Classification (NCBI taxonomy): domain Eukaryota; kingdom Metazoa; phylum Arthropoda; class Insecta; order Hemiptera; family Aphididae; genus Geopemphigus; species Geopemphigus sp. TES_GeoC_2020. Next base: position 34,680 of record JAIPRN010001270.1, on the reverse strand, counting down.
TTACATTTTTGTGCGAAGAGTATCGCTGATCGACAATTACGTGTTTAAGACAAAGCGTTTCAATGTTACACGTATGCGGAAATATTATACAAACATCAGGGAACAAATTCTTTCAAAGTTGATATTTTATCGTTTTAAAGTATGAACACGTAGAAAAATTTTAATCAATCGCGTTTATAAGATTGAATATTTATGCATATTTATTGAGTATTAATATATTGGTGTTAATCGAACTTGAAACAAGTACACTTGTTTATCTTTGGCTGGATTAGATCGACTATTATTATTATTAGGTAATTTTGAAAAAAAAGGTTGATTAGTCTACACATTGGTTACTTGATTTACTACTAAACATGACAATTTAAAATTTTTTATTTTATTCGTTCATATGTTCATATTAAACATCTGCCGTTTTATATTTTTTTATTTTACGTTTTATTCTCGTATATTATTCAAATCTTCATTACCAGAAAATTTTCTTAGTATTAAAATTTATGGAATCGTATTACACACGACTTTGATTTAGTTTACATATGATTTATAATTATTTTTATACGTCGCCTTAATATTTTATTGTTAAGCTTTTAATCATTTCGCATTATCCAATAAGTGTAGTAATTTGTAACTCAAACAAATATTTTCGTGTTTACAAATTTACAATTATTATAAATTATTTGATTGTGTAGTATATTATGTATTACTAACATCAGTTAATTGTCTTTATTATTTAAGTTGTTAATGATTTTCGTATATTTAATTGTCATTATCAAAAATATTTTATTTTAATTATTTTATTGTCGTTACCACTATAATAATATTAATTTCCTTAAATATTCGCATGTCATAAAATGAATGTCATTTATTCAAATTTAATTTCACGACCATTTTTTTAAAATAAAAACAATATTCTTATAAAATTCAGCTTTTTAACGATTATAATATCTGACGGCAAATATATGATTAATTGTTAAATTCTATAAGTTGGTAGAATTTATTTGATATACTTATTAGTCCAAAACGAAACGTTTTGTTAACGTTAAACATATTTACGTAAACGTTATAAATAATTATTTAATTAGTAAATTCCAAACCTGAATAACGTACTATAGATTTCAATCAACATCGAATATTCGTTTGGTACGAAATACCTCAGTCTTTAAACAGCGTTATAGCTCCTTGGAAGTTTGTTACATAACATTAACATGACACTATATACGAAATGGATACACGTATTTGGTCATGATGTAAAACACGAAAACAACTTACGATTAATTTTTTAAACATAATTTATCTAAATATATAAACGAACTCATTGTAATAGTGTTGTAGTTTGTAATAATAATAAGTAAAAAACCAGCGGCTTAATAAATCGGAACTTTTATTCAGTATACCAGGTTAACGAACTTATTTTGACGATGATTTGGAACTACGATATCCACGTGTTATAACGTTTTACAACGATACGATTATTTCATAATTTTAAGGGAAATTAAATTATTATCATCGTCGATATACAAGTACAAAAAAGTATTTACAGTGTATTTATTAATTTTACGTGGTATCAATTCCGACCACGTTCACGGAATAATTATTGTTTTCTTATTCCATTGTTCAAAATATCTGGAAATAATTTCTCATAAAATTGTTTTATGGTTTCCGTTATGTCGGTTTTAATTTTGTTTATTATGCTTATAAATTTCCCCGTTATACTGACATTTTATGTAATTTGTTGTAACACAATAAAGGTATTTTAATACGTTAACGAGGTTGTGAACCATTGTAAAATTGATTTTTCGGCGTTCAAAATAACGAATATAACGATTTTAGTGGGAGTCTTTTATGTAATACCGATTTATCGAAATTTAATTTTCTATAAAATGACGAACTTGTGATGAATTATCGTTTTTGTTTGACAATTAGATAATGAAATTCACAACATATACGATGTAGCGCGTTACATTTTTTGTTAAGTGTTATATAACAACGTGGGCGGAATTATAATTTTTTTATTTAGACAATGACGAATGATTTAAAACACGAATATAATATAGACAAGACTGACGTTAGACTTATTTGATTTACTTATTTATTTTTGTAATATTTATTTGGAGAAACATCTTCGTCACAGATTTGAATCCCATTGCATTATTATAAATATTATTCGGGATATTACTCACGGACCATCTAGTAAAACTCTTGGTAAAACACAGCAAATATGTTTTCTATCTGAAACAGAGCGGGGAGCGCAATAACAACAATATAAACTACGGGAGGATAAATAACGTGGTAAACTTTGATTTTTATCATCATAGATTCTAATTTTTTATGTGTCTATGCATATACATATATATTGTTTGGACAAGAGAGACATTCTTCGTAAAAATTTTACACATTTGTTTTTAAGCGTTCGTATATATTAATTTTTTTCTCTTTTCTATCGCGTTTAAATTATAATACATATATATATATATCGTGTATTTCGCATATTTTAGAAATAAATAAACATTAAACTTTATTATTATTCATATATATTATACCGACAATTACTTACGTTGAGTATAAAGTACTAAGACAAAAACTGAAATATTTCATTGAACTATTCAAAATTGTAAAATTAAATTGTATAGAATGTTATTAAAATATAAATTAAATCGACTAACCGTGAAAAACAATTCAAAACTACGTTTTGGAAACGAACACTTTATCTTAAATTCTAAAATCTAATTTGATTTTAATAAATTTATGATCACATTATCTATTATTACTGTCAAAATTTAAGAAAAATTTTATGCAAAATGTTATGTATGTGTTTGTCTGTCATAATATAAAATATTTTATAAACAGTTGTATTAATAACAATTTAAAATATAATATACATTTTATCAGATTATTTTGATATAATATATTTATATAACTGTTTTTTATTAAAATCTTCCATTTAAACAAATTTTTTGAAATAAATGTTTCGTTTCAAATCGGAGAATAATATCTATCAAACTTTCACAGTAACTGATTTTTTAAAAAAATTTCTTTAAACGAATAATTTAGAATTCAACACAACCAAAAATTTAAAAGAAATAGCTTCATCGAGAATTGTATTTTTTTCTTTTCTCTGGGTGAATATTAGTACACTATCTAAAAAGATAGTTCCTTTACCGAGAGTGTTATTTAATACGTAACGATAACACGACTGTTATCCGATAACACCACTAATAGACAACGGTGGTTAACAGTTGAGATTGGCAATTTTTACAAATATCGCACAATTTATGCTTAATTATAAATACTACTATACAAAATTACGTTTTATTATGTATAACGAGTGTATTGGATAGATTTCAAATATTTAAACGTTAAACCAATATAAATTGAATTGAAAATAAAGACTTCGTTCGAAAATATTGCAGATGAGGTGGTTTTGTCGATGTTAAATGTTTAAAGCACTTTTTTTACACCCGTTATTTTATTCTTACAGTCTATGATATACAAGGTTTGCAAATAAAAAACGTACTCTAGTCGAGACTTTATAAAAAATTTAGACCGCCTTATTCTTACCTTCGCCGAACCCTTACAAAAGATATTCAAAGGTAAAATGGTAATTAGAATCCGAAAAGTTCAGTTTAATCTCGATGCATAAAAGAGCTTTGTCTTTTATGGAAATTATGCGATGTGTAAAAAACAATACCGAAATCTTTAATCGAACAGCGAAAATGAGGTAGATTGATATTTGCCAACGTATATGTATTAGAATGAATAACGACAAAAATTAAGGTGCGGCATGCGTGTGATCGTGTTTGCACGCGTAGTTGTTGTGTATTCGTGCTTGTGCGTGTTATGTACAGTGTTCCGCAAGAATATATGATTAGATAGTGGCAATGGATTTGTAGTGTTTATAGTATTCTCGCCACATTAGAATAGTAAATCTCCGTGAAACTATGACCCAAATATTACCTGTATAAGTAAGTACTTAAATCTTGAAAAAATATTTATTACATACAGCCCAAAATATTTTTTATAAATATATATATATATTTGTGTTTCTTACACATTTTCAGTGTATGAAGTGCGTGTTCTTATGGTTAAGAACCTTATACGAGACTACAATCTTTCAATGTATATAATTAAAGAATAGTATAATATGTTCTTATAGATCCATCGCATATGAAAAATATTAAAGTACACTCTGTGTATAAATTTATAATAAGATATATTTTCGAAACTACACTAAAAATAATCGATGTAATGATGACTTCGCAGTAGTTGAAAATATTTTATACAATATTATATCTATACATCTACCTGTGGTCAAAAATCTCAATACGCTATTGGCAATTAATATGTTTTTTTGTTACTGGATATGAAACGAAAATGTTGTCATATTCGATTCTTATCTTTTTCGAATTTTTCTTAAATCCAAGGAATCGTTTCAGTTATTGTTTGGCGATTGATTCCGGTAATATTTGGTACCGATTAAATACAGGAATAAGAATACAAATTGTTTGAACAGTTGCTCAATAATGTATATGTTTACAACGTCTTATTATATTTAATAGAATAAGAATTCGGTTCATATCTAAAGTACTTGATATGTGGGATCACGTAAATTAGAAATCGATTAAAAACTTAAGAATACGTTTATTAATCGATGATCCGATAGTTGTGTTTGTAAAACTTATTCTAACCTGATTAGTCAAATTTTACAATAAATATGATTTTTTGAAATCGGATGAATCATTTTGGAACACTGTATATTTCAACAAACTATATTAATTTACAGTATATCTTCTATCAATATATTTCAGGATAAGCAATTATATAATGATAAACACACAAACTTTTTAATATTTCCAAAAAATAACAGTAATAATATTAATTATTTGGTATTTGAAGTAGATTGTTATTATTACATTATTAAAATCCAATAATTAGTGTTGACGAGTTAATTTTCTCGTTTAATGTTCGAGATAATGAATTCATTAAATTTATTGCAATATTTATATTAGAATTATAATTAAATTACATACAAAGGTTTCCTAAACTATAAAATTAAGAGATTTTTACTATTATTATTTTGGCAATAGAATGTCATTAAAATGTATTAATGATGTATTGTTAAAAAAATGTATTGTTATCTTATGGCAATAATTGAGTAAATAATTGTTCCTTTTGTAAAAACAATTTTACTGTCATTGTGTATTATCATTTACTTACATTATAAATATAAATATTTTATAATATTATTGCGAAATTTATGATTAATTCACTGTATTATAGTAAAAAAACTGTCTGCTTGTCCTTTAGGAAAATAATTTCTTTAAGTTACACATTTAATAATCAACTAACAAAATAGTTAATTGCACCTTAATAAATTAAAATGTGCGTGGGTTAATGTAAATGTAGCTCTATACTGACATATTCCAATATAGTTTTAAACAACAATAGACTAATATAGAAACAAATTCGCGCATTTTAACTAACGAATTTCATTGAGTTTGGATAAATATATTATGTCGGATAAGTTGTGTAGCGTACAAACTCTGTAGATAATGTTTGATATTATTCATCATGCGTTCATAATATTATATAAATGATTAAAGGCCTAGAAAAAATAGTCGCTTGAAGGTTCAAAGGTTAAAATAAATTTTCTTGTGTCTATAATTGTCGGTTAGGTAAAAAATATGAATACACATAAAAACTTACATTTTTAACTAGAAATTTGCATCTAGAACACTCAAAATGTCTTGGCATTCTACATTTGATTGTATTTATTTTACAGATGATTGTCATATGCGACATATTGCGATAATAGTCATTAGATCAATGGAGAAATATCCAATGTATGACTATTTCGATTCTATATGTTCTGACCCTCTAAGGTATTGAACAAGAGTTCCCTGTATCTTCCTTCCCGACTCTTTCAAACAATCGCTATTTAACATTCCTTAAACTGTTTTATGCGATTACTGTAAATTATTAGCGTCTTATAATTTATAGGAATACAACACGATATTTCAATCAATATATTTGCGTTCATACACAATGTGTATTATATAGAGGCATAATTTGAAGAGAGGTAAAATAAAGATAGAAATTATAAAGAACTATAATTGATTTATAGTTTAAATTTTAATAGATACAGTGAAAAATATCATGGTTTTATTTGGATTATAACATTGGAGTTTAAATGAATTAAATACTGTGCAGATACATTTTCGTTTTCTAATAAGTCAGGACAACTGTATTTGTCAGTTATTTTACATTATAAAATTAGTATGGCTTATTATTTGAAGTATATTAATTAATAAATAAATTCCTTATCATTATATATATATATATATATATTGAAATAGAAATAATTAGTTATATATTAAATTTCATTAACATAAATTATTAAACATCCTAGTAAGTGGTGTAACTTCTAAATTTAGGTTCAGTAGCAAAATTTCACCCTCTACAAAACATGTTGAACGAATACGTCATTGAAAGACGAAATTCTATTACAAGTCTTATTAAATAAAAAGTTGAATATAAAACTCTATTATAATATATTTATAATTGTTTAGAAATAATTTATAACAAAACGTAAAAAATAAATAGCTAATAAATATTTAATATCCTTCAATGTTCGTAATTTATTTTTTAAATTCTTAATCAACGAATTATCGACATATACATAAACAATACTAATTTAAACGTTTCCATTAATTTCAATGGAATTTGTAACATTATTCTGAATTTGTATTAACAAATGTATGATTAACATGGCTTTTTGAGGAGTTTTTGATAATTTTTAATTTGTGAATTGTACGTTTGACTCTGGTAACAAAACTACTGTGACATGGGAGAAACAAATAGTTACGATTTTTATCATCATCGGTCTATTATCGAACGAACAAAGATTGCTGGGATAAAACAATTTTCAATTATACAAGCGTCGTTAAACATTTGCAATAACGTAACTAGTAAAATAAAAATAAAATGATCGCGTATATTCTGTAATTTTTTTTTTAAACCGAAGAATCATAATATTTGACTAAAGTCGTATCCATTAACATATGGACTAGAAGCTTATTTATTTTCTAATTCCTCATACTTTCGCCACTTATTGTAATCAATCAATATACATATAATATACATATATGATCAATAAGTTATTAGAAACTTAATATCGGTAGGAATGATAAAAATTTTAAAAAAATTGGTCGTTTTTTATACGTCTATTAGGAGTTCTTTTAGCCAATCTATCAACATCAATATATTAATCTCTTTAACTCTAATACGATTTCGATATATTCGCTTTTTTGTGATATATTGTTTGATTTTTCATATCACAGTACCACATATTACTTTTCTTCACACATCATTTCACCAATATATATGTATGAATGTTGTACGACTCAAATAAAAATATTTCTCCTGTTCCATGTAGGAACCTGGTAGAAAATTATTCGGAGATCTCACAAAAACGAAGATCGTATCATTCACTTTTTCATTATTCTTCTAGACTCTGATAGACAGAAATTATTATTATTGTTTGCTCCTAACTTGGTATATAACTTGGTCCAATTTATAGCTTAACACTATTTAATGATTAAGTGTTTTGTGGGCGTATTTATTAGACTATATTAGATGTTTTATGGATTTTCGGTTTATTTGATTGTAGTACGTAATTCAAAACATCAAAACCTTAGTGTGTAAGTATAAAATATACAGATATTAGCTATTTTATCAAGTATTAATGAAAATTTTTTTTAAATTTTAAGTTTTTGGTATATAAAAGATATTAAATATTACTCAAGCACTTCGTTCGCAACTTGAATATTTTTCAGTATTAGTATATACTCCATTCTACTTGAACTGAATATAAATTAAAAATAATCTTCAACGAAATTAATTCTCGTGACGTATCGAGAGTGTATAATTATAGTAAGTGCATGATCTACACATAAATGACTGACCCGAGAAAAAGAATACAATCATATTTGTACAGATTTGAAATAGTATTTTTATTTGTTCGCAACCCATTTATAACGATTTACCTACTCGGAGTACGTCATCATCTCCGCCTCTTTGACCATTCAGATCGACGTATTTTATATATATAGATATTTATTAATAATATTATTAAAACGTATACTGGATATGCTTGCTAACGTTTTATTCTATTAGTCAAACAAATTTGGAGTTTTGTGTGAAATTCTTATAATGAGTTTATTCGTTTTAGTTTAGAAAATACTGTTGCACGAATGAAAATGATTACAAATAAACGAATGAAATTTCACTAATTAGATAAAAGACGTAAATATGCTATATAACGCAGTATTATTTCCTAACTTTTGTTCTTAGAAATGAACTCCAATATAATTTACTAAAAATAAAATAATTAATATTTATTACATTAAATTGTAATTAAATTGTTATCTTATATCAATAACATTATTGTAAAGGAAGAAATGACTAATGCCGAATCTATACATTAAGCATAATTCTTTAATAAGAAATTAAATTTTAATAATCGTGATATGTTGTAAACGTATACATTAGAATTAATTTCGAAATCATTCTTAGAGTTTTCCGTATTTTAAGTACAACCTTCAAAGAACTTCTTCTACCATTTACAATAATACTTTAAGTTTTTTATTGTTTTATTCAATCTGAAATCTGGAAAAAAAAACTTTAATTTTATATGTTTTTATTAATTAATTAATAACGATTTTGGTTGTTTTTAAATTTTGGAAAAGATTAATTTTAAAATTGATTATACAAAGATACTAAGAGTACAGAAAGGGTTATTTTTAGTGTTAAAACTCGTCATGTTATTTTATCTCTTGTAAAAAAGTAATCGGTCACTGGTAATTTAACTAATTTAATTTTATACGTTGTAAGTTTTTTAATTTAATATTGCCATTCAAATTTAATTAAATCTATTTATTTATCAACTTACTTATTGTTTTTATAACATGTAATTTGTTTCGTATACTTGAACTTATTATATTTTATTATTTTACAAATGTATTATTTATATTAACGCCTTTATATGGAATATTTATGATTCGCAGCATATATTTTTTACTAGAATTTTAAAGTGTATTATTATCATTTTTACTCATTGCAACGAACGCATTTTATCGCTAATATCAAATATTGTTTTCTTTATCAATAATTTTATAGTTTCGATTTCTTCTCTCACTCTCTTTTATTGAAACATATAAATATAAACATATTGATTACAAATACGGAAATACATAACAGACTTGTAGAAAGAAATAATCTAAAACAACTCTCGTTTTTACCTCTCCAGGATAATTATCATATCACGGTCACTGTGTATAGTATTAAACCTCACCTGAATATAAATAAAGATAATCAAAAATTATATAAATTAAAATTACCTATAACTAACATATATATCACGGGATATATTTATATTAAAATGTACATCGTTAAATGTGATAGTTATTCTTTCCTCATTTGTATCAAAGGAATTTTTTTATCTCGGATATTCAAACGTATAACGGTATATTACAGTCGTAAATAATATACGTTTAGTTATCATTCGAATACATTTTTGTCTTCGTGAATTCGTTTATTTAAAAATAGCCCCATTTAAAACTGAAAATATGTAAACAGCAGCCACGAATGAAATTTAAACGGGAGTATTTCTGTGTTTACTTGTTGGTAATATTAGGTTAGATTAAAAATGCATGTACATAATGTTGACTGGACCATTACAAAGTTATATACAACTGCAATAAAAAAATGAACACGAATAATCCGTAACGTCTTCCATGTTTACACGCTGCGGTTACCCAAGCGTTTTATACGTGAAAATATAAAACGTGAAATTCGGGGAACGAAACGGTAAAAAATTTAATTAGATTCGAAACTGTAATAACGCTTTTTAAATTAAATTTGGTGTAAATTACCTATGTACAAACGTTAAAATATTAAATCCACGTAAATATCGCGCAACGTAAAATAAGCCGTGATACATTTTTATTATTTGTTTTTTTACCACGTTTTATTTGTTGGCCTGTTTAAAAGATTATAAACGATGTCGGACGTAATGACTTATTTTAATTAAATGTTAATCAGATTACGTCCTGTTGGTTCGGATAAAGATAATAGACTCACGGTTGTTGTTGTCGTTGTTATTGTTTCGCGAGAAATACGTGTAAATAAATTAGAAAAATGTTATCGGCCGAAAGTCAAATCCTTACGGGCCGCGTGATAATGATTCCTACGAACGGAAATGTATACGAATTTTACGCTTGATCTCGCTACGTTGTCGACAATTTATCGGCGTTTAATGTTTTTTTTTTAATTTTTTTCATAACGAATATCGTACTGCATTTTTCCTCTCGCTTTAACTGTAAATTAACTATTTCCTATATACCTTATTCAATATATATCTTTGCCGGCGGATATGATAAAAATACTGCCTAAAGCATATAACATAATGTAATATAGAGAAATCGAATATAATATCGTTCTTTCGATACGTTTACCAAGAATGATGTCAAATGTTTTTTGAATCTTTTCTTATTTCGTTAGACTGTACACGAAAATCCACGAATACGCACATTCACAAATTCATTATCTTTTAAGAAGATTACTACACTGCATTAGTTTACTCGCTGTTTACAGTCCGTGCTTTGATTTTTTAGAACTTTGAAACGTTAAAATTTATCGAAATTCTAGACTTTAGCAATAGATCATACATATCTTTGTACGAAAAATAAAAAAATAATCTTTATATATATATGCCGTTAAAAACTTATGGATTTTTTTATGCTGGTGCAATAACCCAAAAATAAGATAAAATAAATATAAATAAAATCGGAAAATAGATAAGCAAAAAGTAACAAAAAGGATGTTGGTGAAATAGAATATTATTAGAAAAATAAAAAAAAAATTGTAGGAGGTGGTGAATATTGAATATGTTAATTGGAGGTAGTTGATTTTTGAGAGTTGAGATATTACTGAGTTGTTACAGTAGACGTTCGGGGTCGTGAGTTCAAGAATTATTTAAAAGTAAAATTAATAATATTAAATCACTTACTTTGTCGACCACCGCTTCAACTTTTTAAATTCGTAAGTATTAGGGGAACACACGAGAGGATTAAAGGAAATAGGTTGGGATGGTGATTTCGCTTGGATGAATTCACTGACGATAAATAAAGAGTCACGACTCAAAAGTGCTGGTAAAAAGAACAGCGGCACCTTTACTTCGAAATACTGATTTCTTGCAAGATGGTGACTAGTGACTGGAGTGTGCGTATACTGAAAAGCATAAGGCGTAACCTCTGTATTTTTTAACAAATTTATATGGTCGGATTATGGCGGTACACCGGTAACTCGTACCAAATTACATTTTTGATAATTATATTATCCTTTGCATTAATTTCCATGCTGATTGTGTTTATTTGTGCCTATTATTTTAGATATAATTTTAATATTTGAAAAGGGACATATGTTCGATGTAATTGTGCCTGAATAAACGATAATTTTTATAATAGCCGTGAGAATATAATTATTTTTCGATATTGATAAAATATATTGTTTCTATGGTTATCATGTACCCGTGACGTTGAAAATTGGGCCTTTTATTTTTTAGGCTTATATATTACTCTTTTTTATAATTTTATGTGTAATTTCCTACGTTGTAAATGTAATTTCTTTTAGTTTTATAATACTTTACCTTGTTGCAATAGTGTCAGTATTCTGAGAAATTCGAACGTTATTCTATATTTGATTGAAACGTCATCATGAAATACATAATTATAAAAAATTACATCGAAAGATAATTGTGGTATTAATTATTATATCTATGATGAATCTGTGCTTATCATTACACCAGGGTTTTAACAAAAGTTTGTATATATTTTTAATATCTTCTAAATATATCGTGTAAAACATAAATAAAATTAATATTATAGTATTAAGTATAAAAATTCGAATTGAAGATTTTTAAAAAAAGTGGTCGACGCCGTAAATATTGGCATAAGAATTGTGAAAAGTCTTGCGTAACATTTCGCATTCTTGAATAAGGACATTTTCAACGGTTAAATAGAAATATGTTGACAGTTTCATCAGGTTTTCATAATTTTTTTATAGTTTTTTTTATGCAGATGAAAACTTCTTGGGTAATTGGAAATGATGTCAAATTAAACCAAAATTGTTTACAGTTTGTTACCAGAAATTAACGCATATCGAGATTACTCATGCACTTCTTCTAGGCGAAAAAGAACAAATATTTTAAGACCAACATACTTTTATTGATTCACTCAGAATCCATAAGTAAATGAAGAACGGACAATTGAAATCCCTATTTTAATTATTCTTATTTCCTTATGAATTATAAATTTAATAACAAAAAACTTTTGTGTGGAAAACTGGTATTTCCAATAAGGTCAGTAACAGCTCCTTTTCACATTAAAAACTATTTAAATATTCTGAAGATGACTTCTGTAGGAAAATATCCGTGCACATTGTTTATTTTATTTTAAACTTTAATTTGAAATTACTCAACTATCCAAAACTATTGTTAGCAGAGTCGTAGAATGATAAACTTTTTCATTTGTGTCAGTAGATTTTTCAGCTCCTTTTTTGAGAATCAAAATATAATAGAACACTTTCTAGGGTAGTTTAAAGATTTAAGCAAATCATATACTTTTAAATCATAAACTATTAAATATTTTTTTAAATAATTAAATTTTAATAATTAAACAAAAATATTTTTTTAAAGAACAAATTTGTTTCATAATATAATTAAACGTTATTAACTGTTATCAATATCAAGCAAAAAATAATTTTATTCTATTACATAAAACATTTTACACTAATAGAAGGAAGTCCAATTTTAATGCATATTGTATATACATTTCGTTCTTATTAAATTTTCTATAGCAATAGGTTTTTAAATTACAATTCACACCGTATAATATATTCAAATATATTGAAAAGATAAGAATAATTATTATTTATTCAATAATATCTGGTAACACTACTTATACTGCGGCTTATTAAAATGAAAATAAATTTAATTTTTATTTAGAGAATTTATTATTATTATTATAATGGTTTCATGCTCATTATGACTAATATCGGATGACCGAGCTTTGCTCGGTATGTTTTTGTTTACGTCGTTGGATTTGTATCGTTGTAGATCATGAATTTGAATCCCCTCTCAAGGGTCTACGATAATTAGAACTGGTTGAAGAAAAAAATTGTTGAAATTCGAAAAAGTGCCTTCAAAAGCGTCATTAAATTTATATTATAAATCTAATTACACCAAACGCAAGATTATCGCCGTACGCATATTTGGTATAAAGTTGGAATTTCTACGACAATTTGATACGTTCAAACGAATTTTTTTCGTTTTCGACGTTTATATAGCAAAAAGAGAAAAAGTAAAAATGAAACCTAGCTAGATCGGTTTATCGCCCTCAAAACCCTCTGTATACTAAATTTCATGAAAATTGTTGGAGCCGTTTCCAAGATATATCATTTATATTAGATATAGATTATATCAGGTATGGCGGTTAATAATTATTAACTTTTGTCAGAGATCGTGTTGCGAATAGGAATTGGTTGACACTTTTGTATCTTATGTCATTTTGTTGCTGTTAGTGCTCTTTAAAACGACATTGTTGTTTGTACGATTTCGCGTTCGCGTCAATTTTTTTCGTACTGTAAAAATAACGAGTTACGAGCCAAATAAAGAGCATTTGCGGAACGTATTGCTATTTTCGTTTAACCAAAACAAAAGTGCAAGTGAGAGCCGACGAATTCTAGTACGAAACATACGGTGACAATGTTCTAACGCAGGATGCTTGCGTGCGGTGGTTTAGAAGATTTAAAAGTGGTAAAGTTAAGTTTTACTTAAAAGAAAAAGAACGACCAGGTCAACCAAAAAAATTCGAAGATGCTGAATTACAAGCATTGCTGGACGAAGACGATACACAAACTCAACAACAAATGGCGGAAAGGTTAAACGTTGATCGCCGAACAATATGTGACTGTCTGCATGCTATGTGAAAGATTCAGAAGGCAGGGAAATGGATTCCTCATCAGCTAAACGACAGACAGATGAAAAGGCGCAAAGCAGTGTGTGATATTTTGCTTTCTTGACATGAACGAAAAAGTTTTTTGCATCAGATCGTAACTAAAGACGAAAAATGGATATATATTGAGAACCCAAAACGTAGAAAATCCAAGGGTAGACCCGGGTCAACCGTCAACATCCACTGCCAGACCGAATCGCTTCGGAAAAATGACATTGTTGTGCATCTGGTGGGATTAGAAGGAGGTCCTGAAAACCAGGTGAAACTGTCAACACCGCGCGCTACCATGAACAAATGGTCAATTTGAAGCATGCATAGGACGAAAAGCGAACGAATGGGCTTCAAGACACGCAAAGGTGATTTTACAACACGACAACGCCCCCTTACACACATCGAAAGCGGTAAGAGACACCATTTTTATGTTTGGCTGGGAACTCTTGCCCCACTCACCATATTCACTAGACCTAGCCCCATCTGATTACCATCTGTTTTCATCAATGTCTTATGCGTTCTCTACGAAACACTTTGAGAACTACGAACATGTCGAAATATGGCTTGGCGACTGGACCATTTTGAAAGATGAAAATTGTTTTTTGGAGGGCATCTTCAAATTGCTAGAGATGGAGAAAATGTGTATCAAACGATAGCGCATATTTTGAATAAATAATTTTTTTACTTGGTTCCCTAAGTGACGTGTTTTTTCTTTAAAAAAGTTAAGAATTATTAACCACCACACCTGATATATATATATATATATATACATACAAAAATTGCTCGTTTAAAAGTATTAAATAGACGGATACACTATTTTCTTAATACGTGTTAATTCAGATTTATAAATAAATATCCATAAATCTATTAAAACATTTCTTTTTATGATAATAGTTACAAATTATATAAATAAATTAAGGTAGATTTAAAGTGCCTTAAATATAACAATAACATTAGTACATGCTAATTGCATTAGCAAAAGATAATACGGAATATTATACTTATGTTTTGCATAATTTTAACTTGAAAATTGTATCTTCACAAATTATGTCAATGAAAAGTGGACGAATATTAGGATATTTTGACAAAACAGTTCTGACTTAATTTAAAATTATTTTTGAAATTTATTAAATGTATAAGTAGCAAATCCATACTTAAAGTCTTAATATTATAATATTGACATTCGTCATACAGATATGTTTATTCGTATTACTGAAAACATATGATTTATGATACAGTGATACAAATTTCAATGGTAGATTGACCACTAATTTGAGTATGATTCTGACAAATAATTCGCAGCATGTGACCTTTATCATAAACAGTAAATCCCAATTAAATTATAATTAGATCGAATTATTTTTGACTAAACAAAAAACGACAAATTTTACTGAGTGTTGATATTGGTCATAGAAATCTGCATGTTCTAGGTACGTAATCTATGTAGTATTTGCAAGTGAGTGGTGTTGTTTTTTATTTTAAATGATAACCGTATAAAGATGTACTGTAATTGAATAAGAATAATTGGGCTGTCCTTTCTCGATGGGACACTCGTTAAACCATTATTTGCAATCAAAGTTATAAATGCTTAGAATAAATGACGTTGAATACATTTTTCATTTTTTTTCTAGATACTATATAAATTAATTAAACAATACTAGAGGGAAAATATCGATTTGTAGTTTTTATTAACGTTTACAGACAAGTAAATGTATTATATACAATTAACTCACCAGAAACATATATAGGAGAAATAAAAATAAAAATAAAAATAAAAATAAAAATAAAAATATATGTTTTCGATAATTCATCTGAAAAAAATAATTTTTAATAGAAATCAATATATTTCGCATCAAGAAGTAACATGCATATAAGAATCACTCACAGAATTGCTATGTATTATTAGTATAATAATAAACAATTACTAAATGTTATATAGTTTTACATCAATCTATTTTTCTAACTTTCCAAAGATTTACATTCAGTACCACGTGTTAGCATACAGTACACACACACCCATATGTGCAAGTAAATAAATGAATTCTTCTAGGGTCTATTATATGTATATATTTAAGGATATGTAAACACAAAAATTGTTGTTTTAGAGAAACTAGCGTTATTGTTCAGTCTTGAAAAAAACGAAACTCTTTATTTCCTTGATAAATGTATCATAATATATATATTGCTTATCTCTTTGAAACGCTGGAGATATATTATGCGATGAAAATAAAGATCGGGCAACGAACATTTTGAAAGTGGGTGGCTAAAAGACCAATTTCACATAACATAGAGTCAATTTTGAGATATCATTATAAGGGATTAAGTTGTTTTTATTTTATCGCATTCTAGAACTGAATTTAAATAGAAAATTTAACGGCCGTAGAAGTCACGTATTTATTAAAGACTACATATTGTTCAGCCATTTTGCGATCTTACCGCAATTGTAGATTGTGTATAGATATACAAATAATTTACTATTATCTACTTGTCTAATGTTAAATATATATAATGGGGTTAAGTTATAAACGTGATTTTAATATATATCCAAGTTATAAAATAAACAGTATTAAAACGTACTATTGTTGTAAATATGTTTTCCTAACATGAAGGCACGTACATATTTTTTATTAAATTGTATAATTCTATACGGATTAAATAAGTTTATGGACTGTAAATATTTTTTTTATTTTAATTAAACTTACGGTCGAATAATTTTCATTATCGGAAACAAATAGTAATAATAATTATATATTTTAATGGATCTTTTGGTCAAAACGGTTTCGTGACTATACGCGTTAACCATCCAATATACACTATTGATCATATCACTGTGATACACAGTTAATGTAAAAAAATTCTACCACAATTTATAAAAAATAATCGAAACCCATGAATAATATGTCGTTCTTGTTTTTGAACATACATAAATAAATAAATATATATATATATATATAAATAAACCTAACTTAGCAATTTTCAATTTGATAAATTAAGTAAGTATGTACTTTAATATCCAGTTGTTTTCCGTAATAATTAAAATGATCTGTTATTTTTGTTAATTGTTTTCAATTTTTTAAAATTTATTATACTAACTATTTATTGGCTATGGTAACTAATCAGTCTGATAAATTTCATAAAATTCTCAAAAGATGCAGAGAAAAATACCTTTTAACAAGATGTAGCTGCAAGAACAATGGAATTCTGTATTATTCGAAACGTCAAGATAGTTCATACTGTTCTGAAAAATAATGTATCCTAACTATTAATTTAAAAAATAAACTTTCTATATAAATATAGACTAAATGATTATATATTTGTTTTTATCCCAAATAAAACATCTCTTGGCTGCCAACGTGATAAATCGTATGCAATTTTTTATATTGGTTTATCTATGTGATCATTAAATTAAATAAATAGCAAATGCCATAAAATATATGTAGCGTATTTTACTGACCATACATTTAAGTTAATTAGTTTTTATATATGCTAACCGTGTAACTGTATAAACAGTAACACACACACACACACACATATATATATTTATATAAGTATATTATAAGTACATTTGCTATGAGAGAACGTGTTTTTATTATTTTGCGTGGATAATAAATAAATAATATTTACATAGCGCAATATGTGTATACTTACCTGCGTGATATAAATATATATAAATCAAATTCTGTTTAATAAATAAAACAAACAAGTTTAGATGCATTGTTTTTTTTATTCGTTTCGATTATACCACAGGAACGATTTAGAGTTGAAGCCGACGTGGCAGTGAACCGGGCCAATATGTTAACCAGACTATGGAAGTACGCGGGCCCCGAAGTAATGAACTCGGAGTATCTGCTGCATGCCGGTGTGATATCTATGGTGGAGTTTGACGACGACATTTTCGCGGCCGGCAACTGTTACGATCAGCATCAGTACAAGGACTATCAGTTGTTTTGTCCATACGCGTACAGACTTCCCAAGGGCGAGGGCATACTGGCCAAGGATTTGGCTGTCGAGTATAAATACTTGACCAATACGAGCGAGTGGTTTTTCATTGCCCGGAAGACCGCTGAGTCAGTCATTAAACGCAACAATCAATACAAACACGGTGAGTGCATTCGTAGATTTTTATTTTATTTTAGATAGGCAACTGTCAGTTACTGTGTGGTATAACGTCAATTATGCACCAGATCTGTTTCGATTCAGTGTTGGAATGTCCATTTTCATTATATCCTATAGGTCTAATATGCGATAAAGAATTCGTAAATTTTGTAGAATTTGTAAGTGGTAACAGAAAGGTAGAAAATTGAAATCGCGATATTTTAGTCCAACTAATACCGATCAAATATCTATTGATTTAAAAATACAATTTGATTAAATTCACTCCAATTTAGGTACTTATATTAATACTATGATATTTAAAACGATTCGAATCGTAGTATGACGGACATCAATTCGTGCATTTCATGTAGAAGGTAAAAACTCACGGTCAAGCGTAAGTGTGAGATGATTACTTACACCAAACCTAACGATTAATAATTAATAGGATTAATAATGAACACGCTTAGTGAAAATTACGAAGAAAGTTATTTACTTTGATCGATTTAAGTTTGGGCGAAGAAAACATATGACACAGAATTCCATTGTAGAGTAAAACGAATGGGTGAAAAAATATAAAAAAAAATGATCTACATACACTCTTGCACACGCACATACGCAAATATATATGTATATAAGAAATAAGAGGAAGAGGGAGAGAGATTAATCATACGACTACATTGATTCTTTTATAAAAATCGAATCTCAGGATATTTAAAAAGGAATACAGAGACTATATTTAGGCCAATGTTATAAATTTTAAACAAACATAGATTTTTTAACCAAAGTCGTTAGGAAAAACAATCATGCATATGCCTCCAAAACGTTGCCGTTCTGTGAAAGAAGATATATAACTATTCCATCGCAGCGTGAACGGATAATGTGGAGAATGAAATACGACAAAACGAGTACTATATTAAAGTATGATTTGGGAAAATGTGAACTGAAAAAGACGAGCTAGTGGAGTAGTTTTGTTGAATGGCCCGTTATCATATAATTGTACTTATTCGCGACTTAGACGAATTTTTTCTGGCCAAAATAATTTTCGTGGAAAAGAACGTGAGGTGTTTTTTTTTATTTGTCGAGATACGTTGTGACGTCTGTCGGCAACGTTTACCCACAAGAACAATATGCGTCAAATCATTGGCGTAACTACCAGGGAACGTAGGATACGCTAAATGACACGACGTTAAATGACTTTTTTCCTCGATTTAGTAAAAAATATAGGTAATATATGTTAGTTTTATTTTTACTTTACTAGACACATTATTGCGAATTATTACATATTTTTACGAAGCACGTACATGTGAACATTGTATTATTGTAATGACATTTGATCTTTGGATAACAGACCGGTGACGACAAAATCCATAACTTTTAAAATCATCTACGTCTACGGTAGTTTCGTTGCCAGAATCAAACACACAATTCGAAAATTCAAAATCGTTAAACGCTATCGTCAGAAAATCATGGTCATCATTCCTTTGTTAAATTTAAAGATAATATTTAATAAAAGTATTATAGCAAACGAAATTGATACGTCAAATACAATATCCGTATTTATTTACGTGTGTGTCGATAATTCGTTGATTAAGAATGCGAGAATCTAAAAAATAAATTACAAACATTGAAGGATATAAAATATTTATTGCTATTTATTTTTTAAGCTTTTGTTATAAATTAATTCTAAACAAATATAAATATATTATAATAGAATCTTATTTTCAACTTATTATTTAATAAGACTTGTATCTATATTTCTTTTTCGATGACGTATTTCCTTATTATTTTTAGTAAATGAAAATCTTTTGCGCCTGGTTTCAAATTGTCAATTTACGTTGCTATATCCAATAATATATATATAAAGAAAAAAATAAAAAGCAACCTTACTCAATATTATTGGCATTTCACAATACCTATTATATGTAGACTACAAATATTTATGTAAGGATGACGGATTGACGAATTTATTCTTGGTTAATAATCAGATAAGAAGTAATATTTACAATATGAAATTACATTTTTATTGTTAAAT
The DNA here is from genome assembly GCA_025469175.1 of Geopemphigus sp. TES_GeoC_2020. Lineage (NCBI taxonomy): Eukaryota > Metazoa > Arthropoda > Insecta > Hemiptera > Aphididae > Geopemphigus > Geopemphigus sp. TES_GeoC_2020. The sequence goes on along the minus strand of JAIPRN010001270.1, from coordinate 14,496 downwards.
AATTTTATTGTAATTTAAAACTAATTTTAAAAAAGAAACTAGACATTTCTGGTACGCAGTATATTCAATAATTATTTAGAAATGCATAACAGTACGGTGGGAACAGTGTTCAGCAAAAATAAATTTTTTTTTGAAAACTATTGGGTAATACTCGTTTTTGCTACTATTCGTAAATGGCCTAAAAAGTGTTTTAATTACTTTTAATTATCTGAAAAGGGTCAACAGAAAAAAGTATTCATTAAATTCTACGGGAAACATTTCGTTACTTTCATTAAAAAAATATGGAAAAGCCGTACTCAAACCGACTTTGAAGTTTCCATGCACTTTTCTCAATTAACTTCATCACCTCTATTTTCGCAATAGTGTATTTCAAAAACGGATGTCACATTTAATATTATTTATTTTTTTGTATTATAACATTGCCGTATAACACATATGTATGGAAGCCACAGAATATTTCTCATTTTTCCTAAAAATATTTTATCTTTGAAAAAGACAAATGTCCATTAATGTGTGTAATATAAAATAATTAACCATTGCAGAATAATCGTGTTAATTATTTGTAAGAGATACACTTTTTAACCATGACTCAGTAAACGATTTACAACTTACCAGCTAACAAAAATATATTTAATATATTTTAGTAATAGAAAATTATAAAGCTTATAATAGCTTACAATAAGGTGGTTAGAACCAAATTATTATTTATGAAGTAGTTTATAAATAATTTTTAATACGCGTCTGTATAGTTTTAATGAGGGTGTTGTAATTGAATACTAGTACGCATTGTAACTTACCTATTGATATATGCTCATGTGCGTATATAGTATACTATATAAATAATTTGTAAAAAATTTATAAGAACAAAAAATGAATATTTTTTCGTAGTTCAATCTTAAATTTGAAAGCCATTTTTGATTTTTTTATATCCATCTTATGTTTTGTAGGAAGTGAATTTTGTCCTGTAAAATTTAAGTATTTAATGTTATCTATTAAAGGGGTATTTTTACGTACATTAAAGAATCATTTAATGAAAAATATACGAATATATTTTATAAATAAACTAAACCAGACATTGCTGAAGCCAAATTAGCTTTGGAAATTACAATTCTACTGCAAGAAAATCACTTTCAAACAATTTTTAACTTAGTAATATGTGTATAGATTGGTGTTTGAAAACATTGTTCGACATTAATAGCTGGGTATGTTTTGTATAGTAATTTATGTACAATTTGAAAATATAAGTATACATTTTACTTAAATCGTTAATTTACTTAGCTACCCTGATAAAATTGATGAAAAAAATCATTACGAGAACGATAAAGAAATAAAAATAATCCATAAATGATATTAAAGGAAAATAAATAAATTACCCAGATACTACATATTATAAATATTTTATTTTAATTGAGGGGAAAAAAGCTTAAGCTAGTTAGCATTATAACCACAATAAATAAAGACAATAGATATAACTAAAAAAAAAATTAAATAAAACAACACAACTTGAAATGTTAAATAAAGTAATATTTAGAAAATAATATGAGAAAAACACGTTTATAAAGGGAAACCAACTTTTAATAAATACTGCAGGAGGACAAATACAACGTTAGGAGAAGAAAGCTTTAGAATATCTATTAGGTTCTAATTGTACTCCTGTGCTCATAAAAGCTAAAAATAAATATCTTCTCTCAGCTGTCAAGGTAGAACACATAAACAACACATGATGAGCATCACTCATAGTCTCCTGGGTGTATCTAAAACAAAGAAGAGAGGAATTAATTAATAAACTAAAAGCATGCAAAGGAAGTAAATTTGTGATAATTTCCTAGTGAACAAAATTACTGTATATTCGCTTTAGAAACTCTTAAATTATCAAATGCACGTTTACTTAGACAGAGATTGACAAATCCTTTTATGCCAGGCTGAGATATAACTCTGAGCTAGATATAACTCTGGATTCTTAAAAATTCTATATAGTTTTATAAATATGAGGGCTCATATTAACGAAGGAAATCTTTAGACTTTAACCGTTTGTTTATCTGATTGGTCAGTAATTTCGTTCCCGTTTGTGCCCGCGTGATCAGGAATCCAAAAAATCGATTATCTTACACTAGCCGGCTACTTCATGTATTAAAAATCGAATTAATAAGCATGATCATGACCTTTTATTATTGTAACCTTATAAGTATAACCATTTTTATTTGTATTTAGATTTTAGTGTACAAGATATTTGCATCAATGAATTCAATCTTATTTTAAGTTTTTTTTGAATAAATCTCGGAAATTAGTTTTATTTTTAATTATAGAATTTTGATTCGAAAACATATACGATTCTTTACGATTATTAGATTTTAGTTGTAGTCCTTAAATTTTTAACGTTGATGAAAAAAAGAACTCCCTACTATTAAATTATGCGTATTGAATCTGGGACCAACGTAAATTATTGAAAAATCATTACATAATCATATGTGTGCAGATGTATATATGGCTTCTCACTGGTTTGATATATTTCGATGTGAATGGGTTTTCTTATTGATTTATTTATGTAAATAATTAATACACAAAATTTTATATGAATACATGAAAATAACTAATAGGCAATAAAAATAATTAATAATCAAAACGAGTTTAAACTTCACTTAATATAAGAATTATAAATGATAATTATTAATCCAAAAAAGGTTTTACGTATTTCTGAAAATATCTGTGGCCACAATTATTCGACATGTATACCGGCATACATATTCCTAAAACATTTTTTGTTTGTTAATCTGACGATTACGAGATAATGAAATGAAAAATAACCTACGACACTCTTTTAGTCTTTTTTTTCGTTCATTATCTTATATTATCCGCTTGCTGGCCGGAAAGTCTTAACAACATTGCTTTAGCCAGCGAGCACGCAATTGTTTATTGTATGAAAATGCACGAAAAAACATACAATAAATAATCATCATTGAATGATATAATTATGGGGACGATGGTGCCCCCAAGGGCATTAGCTGATGCTAGTAGGTTCCCTCGGGCCTTACCAGTCCCAAATAACTAAAATGAAAACCGGCTCAGAATTCTTTGTCAGATAGCCAAAGCAGTTGTTAGGTACCTCCTTAACTGAAGCTAAGCCTCCTCTCTACAATAAGGTGAGTTCTATGGTGAGAATTCATCGAATCTTTTTGAATATATTGACATAACTCGTCGAATTCGGTCAAGTAATTTTCCAGTGCGAAATACTCGTTTTTCACTTTTTTTATTTATATGTAGATTTTGGTATTTTTTGATAGTAATTATTATTTTCATGACCCGATCCGAATAGCTTGAAAACTATATTTTACATCGAATAAACAATAGAACTCGATTCTAAAGGATCAATGATTTACATTTACATTTTAAATAAGAAACAAAAAGCCCACTTCATGCACATTCGGAATCATGACTTATACTTAATAATGTTGAAACTTATGATTTTTCATACGGTAATTTTGTCCAATTCAGATAAGAATTATAATGGTAAAGCGACAATTAAGCGGAGCGTAATAATTACGTGTGAGATGGGCAAAGTGCAAACCGCGTCTTATTAATGAAAACTGTGACAGAGAAAGTTGTACGTTACTAAAAGCGCTTTTACAATCACCTCCAGACCCACAATAATCCACTCATACTAAACATCTCCACCCAAATCATACCTGGCAATCTACCTAGATGCTTGAAGCGCAAATTATGTCATGATTTATTGAAATCTAGTTAGCTAAATATTAATTATTACAAACTAGGGAGTGCCATCAGTAGGTGGCTCCTTTTATCAAATATTTCACTCAACCTCATTTAGCATATACTCTTATTGTGTCTAATTGATATAGATTGTGTATTTCTTTTTAAAATAAAAAAAAAATTTTACGTGTTATCATTTTACCGAAATTAACGTCTCCATAATTTTTAAAAAAGTAGGTGTAATGTGCTATATAACCATTTATCAATTTAATTATTATGTAAATCATAATATTGAATTTCTGTTTGTTTCAACATGCAAATATTTAGGAGTTGTTATTATTATTAAACGTTTTGAAGAGAATATTGGCTGTTTGACATACGCGTTATTAAGTTTGTTAAGGCAACGGTCGTAATTTTCGAAAACCTCCTTCAATTATCTAAAATAAAGCAATCATCAAAAACGAATTTAATTAGACATATATATATAAAAACGATACCCATAATTTATCCCATACCTTTTGATTAATTGGAAAAATGTAACTCGATAAGGACAATATAAATATATAAATATTCCAAAACATTTTTGAACTGTTTCATTATGAATTGTTTAAACCTCTTAGGATTCAAAATATTATTATCTTATTCGAATTTATCCTGTGCCTTCAGTCATTGGAAACGGAATATAATACCTATGAAGTGAACTAATTTAACATTTACCAAACCCTTACGTTGTAATAAAAATATTTTAAAGCGGTTAATTTTAAAGATTTTTATTTTCGTTTATTAATTTTTTCAGATATATGTGAAATTGATTTATTATAAAATGTCGACCAGTTTGGATGAAATATTGCAACGTGATTAGCAAGCGATAAAATATTTCGGTCTTACAATTTTAATAGTATTGTAAAGCTATTTATTTATGTCATAACCACGTCGTCATTCACAATAAATATGAACACAATGTACACAAGCTTGTGACGATATTGTATTTATACCATTTAGGCGTTTTTTTTAATATTTCATTATATTAATATCGACAGTGTAGCAATCACGATTCACTTATTATTTCGTTATATTTCAATATGTTATTTACGAAAAACGTCAACGAATATAAAAATAACATTCTCGAATTCAATTTAATAAATAAGAAAGATCCTCTTTTACACGGTAACGGTTATATAAAATGTCACGCGTAATTGTAGCGGATACACTGAGCTCTATATACGCTTTGATGTCAATCGGAAGGTCTTTATCTTAGAATTTGGATCGATATGTGGGTTTATTTTTTCGTTCTATGGTCGTTATTTACGTTTAGTACCGAACAGGCGTATAAACGATGGTCGCGAGAACGACGGTGCAAAATCGGTATCCTTATTATTTGATTTTTATTTTTGGCTACGAACCACGGAGTTTTAATCTCGCGAATAATATATATATATATATTTGTAACTGAAACCACCCACTTATCAATTACCCCAACAACGAAAATTAGTGTAATCGAAAATTACCGGAATTCAGGTGATATATAAATAAACGGCTCTCCGGATCTAAAACAATTTTTAATAATAACCGTAAAACCAGACATTTAGTTCTTATAACTTTTTACTAATAACTTTTGGATATATCATTCCGTATATACACCGCGTCTATGACATCTGAACTTTATTTCTCCTTTAATATTTTATGAATTTTAGCGTCACTTTTTTTTCGACTAAAAACGATAAAGACGTGCAGTTTGCATTAGTAGAACTTGTAGGAATGTCGCTTTGCCACATCACACACCATGAGCTTCTTACCTGTATCATAATAGAAAATTGAACGAAGTTGGACATAAAGTTACGAGCTTTGTATATAATACGATATCAGTAATATGTATGAATTCGATTAAATATGGTTTTTTTAATTCTGAATCACGTTTTCTTTTAATGAAATTCAACATAAGATTAAACTTTTTACAATAGGAAAGAGGCCATCCACACGCTATTATTATAAAGTTGGAAAACCAATATAATAATGGCGACGTTTTCTGGGTATTTGACAATAAATTGAATACTGTACACTTTCATCGAAAGAACATTTTTTTTACGACAAAGTATTTTTAATATTTTTTTATAGTTAACTTAAATATATCTATACCGAAAACGTCTTCAAATAGCTTTGGTAATAATTTCAGACACTAACTGTAAGAGCGTTAATACATGCAATAAATTATCTGAATGATTTTTGAATGTTAAACATATAATAACATTAAAATTAGTGATTAAATAAAAATACTATTAAAAAAAAATATTTTTTTTAAATGTAATTATAAAATACAAAATACCTAAACAAACATGTACGTTTTGATACAATTTATAATATATATATATATATATATAAATACCATTTGATATAATTTGAATAAGTGTTTAAGGCAACGAGTAAACAGATTTCACACTTATATAGGTACAATCAATTACGATATTAATTGAAATAGGTTTTTATTATTTTTATTTATATATTCAAAATTTACAATTTTATGGGAGCCATTGACATAAAAAATCACTGTAAAATGTAATTCGAAGAAGTAAAGGTATTTTACTTTTTAAGTAATTCATAATAACATAGCAATAAAACAAAATTGATTTAAAAATTGAATATCCAATTTACCATTCATATATCAATATAAATATTTCTACTAACAGTTTGTTATAATATGAAAAATATTATGATTGTAGTATTAACGTCTAAAACTTGTCATATGCCAAAAAAATAAGTAATTACAATAATTAATCATGCTATATCATGTTTACGAGGCGTATAAATTTTTGTGATGGGAGAAAGTAGTTTAGAATATTTAATATACTTTCCAAAAGGTTCGATCAATATGAATATTATCCAATTTCAAGTATAGCCCACTATATATATTTGAATGCTTAAATGTATATAATATTTTAAAATTATCAAAATATTTATGTATTTAAATAACTAAATCTAATGTTATGAAGTAATCACACAAAAAATATTAATTAAATACCAAAATTCATTTAAAAAATTTTGTTATCGTTAATATATTATTTTAGAACTACGGTGAATTAAATGTCGGACATTTAAAATTTGAAAGGTAAATAGCAAAAATGCGTACAATACATTTATAAATATGATCATAAAAACAGGAAATTTTTGGCATTCGTTTTATTTTCTCTAATCGCCTTTTTTCTATTTCGGTAAAAGCTATATTTGTTAAATCGTAAGAACACCAAATGTTTTATACATTTTGTTAGTTGTTTAAATTATTAACCTGAATTTTTTCATTGGCAGATAAAAATAAGCACTTATAATAAATATATTTGTGTTAATTTTTTGTATTTATGTATAGAAATATCTATATAGTACTTTTATTAATGGTACTATATTAACGATTTGACAATTTTTTAAATTTGAGAATAGATGTTAGCGCACATATAATTTAAATTTTTTTCAATTGTATATATTCGTTCCACACATAAAATATTAAACTATTTTATTTTAATTTTTAAAAGTTTTTTTACAACAATATAGGATGACCATAGTTTTTCTTCTACTAGCCTTTGTAAGACGTATTATTATACCGAATATTGTTAAAAAATTATGTAGTAGCGAAAAAAATATAATACATAACAGGAATTTAGTTTTTATGTAAACGATTAACAGAATTAGTAATAAATATAACCGATAAAAATTAGTTATAAAGTAAGAAAAATATTTGGTAAAATGCTTTAAAACTTAATATTTTAACGTATTTAGACTAGTATTAAATTTACTAGAAATAATATTAATTCGCCTTTTGTAACGGGTGTGAATTCTACAGTTATTTATTAATATGTGTAAATGCGATATAAAACTTTTAATAACTTATCTTAATGTGTATTATTATTTTGAAAAACACTATAAAATTATGTATAATATTATTGTCCAGAAAATTATTATAATAGCTATGTACGTAGATAATCACTAGATAAGTATCAAACTTTTTAATGGTTCTTAAGTAAAACATAATATTTAGTCTTACATTAATTGCATTCTCCCTTTTCATTATGCGAAAAATAAATTTTAGCTCATTTATGTATAAATTCCCTTTTAAAAATCAAAAGATTCGATCAATTCATTTTTAACGTATAACAGTAAATATTTCGTGAAAATAAATTTATTAAAATGATATAACAATTATATAACTTTAATTTTAATTATTATATAAATGTATTTATATATTATAATATATGCATAATATCATCATTTTAAAGGGAAGACAGTTAATAACTATGCACATTTATTAAATCTAAACATGAATTTCCTTTTTTTTTTAAATTTTAGTTATTCAAATTTATGAACTTAATATTTTTTTTTTCACCTGTAGTTTACAAAAAAAAAGTTTGTTTTTCTACATTGACTCATGCAATTGTTTTGATTTTTGTTTGTTACTTAAATTTGTATTCTCCTAATCTGTTGTTGATTAGCTTTAAATAAATCTTGTATTTCAGTATTTTGGATTTAAGAAAGATTAATATCTTTTATAACTTATAATAATAATAAATGATTATAATAATCTAGGTAGTTTTGTATTTAAATTGTAAATAAAAAACAATAAACGAGGTATTAATATTTAAATTTCTTCGAGCTGCTTTTGTTCATTACAGTACAGTGCAATCAATAATATACAAATTTAAATTTGTTCAATTAAAATAATAATAAATAATATATTCAATTTTTAAAATTTGATTCAGATAACTTTAAAGAAATTTTCTCTATTCTATCATAATACCCAATTCCTTTGTATCATTTCATTACTATGTTTAGAATATTCATTAACATAGATTTTTCAAGTTTTTTGTCATTAACAACCTGTTAAAAAGTATTAGGTACGGCCAAAATGTGAGCTAAAATTTGAATGTAAATTTATACTTTATTTAATTCGGATTTTCTTCATTTACTACCTAATGGCTTTTGATTGATAGTAGTCACAATAATATCCTTTTGCTTTTTCAATTTATCAGTTATTTTTTTCATATTCTGAATGCTTTTATTTCGACGTCAATTTAATAAATTATTTCATCGCTATACTTAATGAAGTTGATCTATTGTCTCAAGTAAACAATGTTTTTTAGCATTCTCAATTTATTTACGTAAATAATTTTGTTTTTAAAAAATTATGGTCAATCAAACGTCGTATATTGAATAGGTATTAGTACTTAAAATAATTTCTAGTGAGTAAAAAAAAGATAATATAATCTTGACTAAAATAAAAATGAGATTACTGAATGCATTTTCAGAGTTTACTCATTAGAATGCTTATTTCCTGGAAACTAATATAAATTCACAACAAATCACGAAAATATAAAAATAGCATATATAAAATATATAATATAATAGTCTTATATTAATATATACATATAAATCGAAAAATATATTTAGTGTTTATTTTTTTAGAAATAAAAATTACATAAAATATTTATCAACATATTTATGCATTATTAAACATTTAAACGAATATTCATATTGGTTTTTAAATCGTATGTATATGTTCCCTTACTAGTGAAATTTAATATGAAAGATGTAATATTTTTTCAAACTTAAATATTCGTATTATTATATTTTCAAATTTTTCGAATGTTCAATAAATAATAAGTGATATTAAAACCTATAAAATAAATTTACTTAAAAACACAAACATTATGTAAAATAACTTATGAGCTATATTAAGTATTTAGTACACCAAAAAATTTTTATATAGTAAATTTTTAATAACAATTTATTATTGAAATGACAAACAGCTATGGAATATGGACATCGTTAAACATTTTACGACTCGTAACCTAAATAAATAATCATAAATTAATAATTCGATTTTGACGACAAAATTATTTTTACATATTATTGAATATGTTACAGTATCATGTATAAATATGTCGTTTTATTAATTATATAATTATTTAATACATATTGTAATGATTCTATCTAAAATATATAATATTAAATATTTCCAATAATTCTTCGAATTATTATTAAAAAATAATGTGATTGTTTATCGTTAACATAGACTACAAAAATAAAATGACCCATTCTGATTACAAAAATATTATTATAATGGCAAAAATATAGGTTAACTGTGTGCATGTATTATATTTAGACTGTTATAAAAAATATCACTTATACCGAAATAAAATTATTTAAATTGTTTATTAATATTGTAATACTTGTATTTTATGTTAAAATCGTATTTTTTTTCTTAGAATATATTATAAATTATATTTAAAAATGTCTTTAATGAATATTATGATTCCGACTGTAGATTATAATATAAGATTATAGTAACTATACATTGATATTAATTTTATTTTTGGCATTATGTGGTTACATGGATGTTGTCAACTTTTTTTATTGATAAGAACAGTGTTAGCAAGATTTTAAATTTTTACCATATGGTTTGTCTTAAGACGTTATACCAAGGAACAAGCGATATTTTTTTTGTAATAAATTTAACGCATTCTTTAGATTTTTATAATAACTACAGGTTAGTTACAGTCTGGATTGAAACAGCAGATATATAGTATATGTAGTTTTATTTGTAGATTATATCGAAGACATATTCAAATATTAGATATATTGACACATAGAAGAATACATTATATTTAACATTTATATATGTGTGTTCAATTACAATTATATATATATATGCGATTTTAATATATATGTATTAAAAAAATATATAAACAAATAGAATAGTTATTTTATATTATTAATTTATTATTTAATTTATATATTTATAATCAAAATGTATCTTAAATATATTTAGAAAATAATATCAATTAAAAGAATAAAAAGAATAATTTTTAGTTTAAATTAAAATAATTTAACACTTTTTTTAAATATTAAAAGTTAAAATATAAGAGTTATTAAATAATATTAATAATGTTATTTGTATAATATCATCATCTCTTTCGCCTTTATCCCATCTATTTGGGGTCGACCACCTTCATCTTAAACCTCCGTTTGGCCCGATCTCCCACATCCTCCATGTACACACCAGGAATCCTCATATCCTCCTCAATCGTATTCAACCACTTCTTCTTTGGTCTTCCCCTTTCTCTTCTTCATTCCACACTCAATTCCATAACTGCTCTTACTGCTTCCGGATTTTCTCTTCTCATAACATGACCAAACCATATAAATCTGTTCTCCCTCATTTTATCCATAATCGACGCTACTCCCATGCTTCTTCTTATATATTAATTTTTTGTCCTATCTTCTCTTGTCCCCACACTCATCCATTTAAACATTCTCGTCTCGGTTACACTCATTTTCTGCTCTATTTTCTTGTTCACCGTCTAACACTCTGAATCATACAGCATTTTTATTATTTATATTATATAAATATGTTATTATATTATACGAAAATGCCTTTGTTATAGTTTATGTTACGAAAATATGTTATTTAATTCGTATTGCCTAATTCACCGAATTGATAGTTTTCACTATCTTTAAAATTTAATTATTTTATGTCTTTGTAAATACTTATGTAACTTCTTTATTTGCACTTCGTTGGACAACAAACGAATTTTGGAATAAAATAGTTTAACATCATTAATATCAATGTTTAATGTGGTGTAACGCATACTGATAATGGATATATCCAAGAGGGACCTAGCATCTTAGAGTTTTAACTGTAACGAAATTATAAGGGATCAGTAGCACCCTGTTATAGACATTAAGAGCAGAGTCGTTGTATTTTCAAATATATATTTAAGTAAAAAATTTAAATTTGTTTTTATTTAGTAGACTTCACTCAACATTTTGAATTCAAGAATATTTCAATTTTTGTTAAGTAATTATTTTAAAGAATATATTATATTTAATACTTTAATTAAGTTGATTAATAAATAACGAGTGTGTAGATTTAATATAAAATCGCCAAAAAAATGTAAATACCCGAATATCGTTTCAATTCAATTCAAAAACATCCGACTTTATAACATAATCGTCTTTTTTGGATTCCCTGCATAAAATCGAATAAAATACTACTGGTATATTGTCTAAGGTCTTTTCACCAGTCACTTAGGTGAATTATAAAAATGAATACTCAAACTCAATTTACGATTTACAATTTTTATTCAATTCTGCTCAGACTTAAAGCAAAATCTCTGGGGTTTGCCAAAAATCTCAAATACCAATTAAATACAAATATTCGGATCCTATTGGTTCCTTCGAACCATTCGCGCTACTTGTCCATATGATTCTAACAATACCTTTCATAAAAAATATATTGCTTACATACACGGAACCACAAAATTTAATATTAAATAGGTTTCGATATCATTTAAATATAATTTTGCTAATCTATTATTTTATAACTAATCTAAGGTCAAAATAATGCTCCGAAAAATCTTGTCAATTTTAACAAAAATGGTTCAATGATTATTTAATATTTAATTTCAAAATTATTTAATGATTATTTTAAGCAAGTTATCAAAAATCTGTCAACTGACGGTTTTCTTTATTTTAAATGTATAGACATATTTAATTAGTAAATCAAGTTAAAGCGTAATAATATATTAAGTAAATAAGCGAGGAATATATGTATTTGAATGTTTTTTAAAAACAAATGTCATGAAGATCAATAAGGTAAATTATTCTAAAAATAATATTAAAATTATTTTTCAAATAATTTTTATTTATTCAAAATTTATCATGTTTGTGTTTTAGAATAGTTGTATTCAAAAAGAATTTCAAATTGTATTTTATATCATTCGTGTAATTTTGAATTTTTATTTTCTGTTTCAATAAATGGAACAATTGGAAACGAAACAAACCAACCATACATATGTTTATATGAAATTTAAAATGATAACACTATTTGTCTATGGCGGAAAAATATAAAAAGAATTGTGTAGAAATTTTTTTCTACAATTCGTTTTAGTTGAAAAAAAAAACACGGTGAAAGAAAAACTTATTATTTAGGCATTCTTCTTTTAAATTTCTTAACAAATTTTGCTATATGATCTTTGTGCAATTTTGATAATACAATTAAATTTATTAGTTTAAGTACGTTGATTTATTTTTTTGTTAATTAGAACCCAATTTAAATAACAAATTAAAAAAATATATATTTTTTAAAATTTTGACATAAATTTTTTTATTCCAAAATCCGGTTTTATTGGAAAGATTTCAAAATTATGAATATTTTTCAATGCTACATTTATATATATATTTATATTATCTTTGGCCAAGTTATTTCAATATATTAAAAAGTTAATTATTATTAATAAACGTTAACCCAGAAAACTATAGGAATATTCAATTATTTAAATTTATGAAGTTACTTGTCGGTACCTTTTTTTAAAAAATTGTGTATTATACAATTGCTTAATAAAGTAATTCTTTATACTTTGGTGTATATGCGGGAAAATTCATAGTGCTTAATTTAGATTACTAATTTAATGAAAAACAACTGAGCGCTAATATTTTTTTATATTATATATAACATTGAGCATATTATTCTTATACTGTTATAAAAATCTATGAAGTTATTGAATTTCATAGGAAATGATTACTATATACATGTTGATTTTTTCAAAACTTGAAACAGTGTATGCATGTATATGATCAAACACATTATATAATTCAACATTGCATTTTAGAAATTGCATAATGAGTAGGTGTGAAAGCAGAGGGGACACAGAATATGATAGAAATATAAAGATTAGGTAATTTAGTTTATGAATTTTATATTTATTTATAAATTTCTTACGATATTAAAAAAAGAATAAATATGTTTATTTTAATAATTTTATTAATTTATAAACATTTTATATTTTATATTTCTTCAACACTCTTCCCTTTCTTTCCTTCGTTCGTTACTGGTAATTTATGATCCGATAAGATTAATTATGATCGTGCGTACTTATCGTTTTTGTTATAGTGTACATACAGGCTACATTTGGAAGGCTACTGATAAACGCCAACATCGAATACGAAAAATATGGTAAAACTTACACCGTGAAATCAGGTGTAGACTGCTCGAAACTATATTGGGTTCGACAATAGTGTTAGATGCTACTGACAGGAAATAACCTTAAAATAAGGTCTATAATGCTTTGAAAGACTTTTACAATTGTGGTTTATATTTATAAAATGCTCCATGGAGCGATGTACATATTGGAAAACTATTTTAATTGCGTGTAATAGGTACCAATAACATAGTTATACAATATAAAATATCCCAAATAGAGGAAAGAATTTATTTACGTATTAAACTTGAATTAGAACGGACATTAGAACCGGAACGTTGCAATAACGCGCTGTAAGTTAATATTATTTTCGATTATTTGTCTCTATTATAAATTTGAAATAGTAAACTAGGTTAAAAGGTTTTACTTCGTTTTCGTTCGCCGTATTCGAGCATTTTATTACGACGGTATATATTTAGATATATTTTTCGCCCTATTGTCGTTGTAAATTGATTATCATGATAATAATGATGTTTGTTGGGTAGAAAAAGACAAGACTGTTCTTATGTATCCGAAGTGGCAGTAGTCTTGGAATTGTCACGATTTAAAATTATACTTAACCTTCGATATTTGAGTTGGGTTGTCAGTTGTAATTTTAATATATAATATAATAAATTAGACGAAAAACAATTATCCACGTATACATTGACAGTCGAAATTTTATGTCATATTGACTTAGTAAGCATTTAAAATATTTCTCATATGGAATTACTATATATATATATATATATATATATATATATATATATATATATACGAATAAAGT
>JAIPRN010001269.1:0-50060 GCA_025469175.1 Geopemphigus sp. TES_GeoC_2020 | reverse complement strand
GGGTGTGTGTGTGCGCGTGCGTGAAAAATGAAAAAAATTCGAAAAAAAAAACACGAAACAATCCGCCCACGCCGCCGTATATTTCGTCCGCGTTTATTTCGAAGCGGGCGAGCGAGTGAGTGGGTGCGATAAAGACACACACACACACACACGTAGAGAGAGAGAGAGAAAACGAAATTGGACTCCAGCCACGTTCGTAATACACACACTGCACTCGGGACAAGCCCTCCGTATTCTATATAAAGTCTCGCCGTCGTTTTAGACGGCCGTACCGCGTGTCGTTATTATTTATTAACGGTCGCCGCACGAAACAAGCGATTTATATTCGAAGGTTTGGTCCGGTTGTAATCGGCGATTCGGATTTGTTTCGTCGCGCGCCGGCCCGTTTTCGCCGAGACGAATACGACGACCACGGCGTCCGTTCCGGTGTCGTGGACGCGCGACGGCCCAGTGTCATTTTCGAACGCGCCGTGTTGATTCGATCGAGTTCGAACAGCTACGGGTGTCACCTGGGACGGCATCGTGTAGACCATTCCGTCGGCCGATAATCGTAACGAACGGCCCCGACGCGCTTTACGCGTTAACGTTAAAAGTTCGGTCGTTCTTTTCGAGTTCCAAAAAAACGCCTCCCCCCTCCCCCAAACGGGCGATATAACGTACACGTTACGCGTGTTCCCGGCGTCGAATTTCGACGCGCGCGTCCGTTTTTCGTTCGTTACCCGCCGACTCCGTCGTATATTACGGTACGGTAATTGTCGTTAATTTTAACGTATAGCTGCCGGACAGAGTGCAACGTGTGTAAATCTCTAAGTATACTTACACACACACATCGTAAGACGACTTTATGCCTACGGGAAATTAGCGTGACGAAAAAGACGCGTCGACTGCCACATAAATATCCCGGTCGTATATATATATACGCGTGATTACGCCGCGCTCGAACTATGACACGCTAATAAGCGCAATCAGTTATCGGACGACCGACGGTCGAATATATGTGCGCGCGCGCGTATAAATACGAGAGGGAACGCGCGTGAAACGGCCGCCGCGATTCACGTGAGAACTCGAACAACGTACTCCGAAGCGAACGTTTTTCGTTTTCGGAAAATTAAAAAAAACCGTGGCGCGCGCCGCCAGCCTATACGAATTTCACGGTATTTCTACGGGCCGCTTGTAAACGGTTTCGAAACCCGTGGTTGTTTCGTTCGTACCGAGTGGCGCACGTGTGCACGTCGACCACTGATCGTGCGCGCCGCTGTTACGGACGTATCCGCGACGATACTGTTCAAAACGAATAGAAAAATCCTATTTTTAATTAAATAGAAATTAACGGACAAATATCGGAATTGAACGCGCCACCGCGTTATTTATAAAAACGTTCGCGACGAAATAGAATTACTTACGATTTATACGTTAAATACTAAACGCGCGTTCGTCCAACGCTCGGACAGACGCCATCTAGCTCGACGCTCTGCAAATCCAAAACCGACTCGATACTCGGGAGACGAGGCGCTATCGGGCCAACACGATCAGGAATTCGCTACTTCAGCGGATTGCTTGTACACAACGCCCGATAGTGTTTGGTCGTACGATAATTCTTACATATTAAAAAAAACACGCTACTAATCGAAAACTAAGCCATGGGTTCACAACACTAGCACCACCGAAACTGCCCAACGAATCGGCTAATATCTTTAACCCGTTAAAATGCACGTGTGTGTGTGGGAAAAAGATATCGTCGAAAGTCGCTTTTACGTTAACGTCCGAAAAGTACGCGACTCGTTCGGGCAGTTTGAAACGACGACGGCGACGACGGTTGTGTGACCCGCAAAGTTCGTACGAAAATCGACGACGACCCTTTCGTAACGTGCACGACAGGAAAAATATGCACGAATTCCTCGGCCGCGCTAAAAAGAAAAACCCACGTCCGCCAAAAAGCGTTTCTTTCACGAACGTGCTCGGCGTCGTCGATCGGAAACGAATGTCGGACGTTTCTACGGTTCCTAGGTGTTTACGAAACGTCGTTGCGAAAACGCGCGGACGAATTTCGAACTGTAAAACAATAGCGGCGCGGCATACGTTTTACGCGCGCGCGTAGACGTACGCGAACGAAAATGGAAGGAGATCCGTCGGGCCGATAACGCGTTATAATTACGATTAACGTTCGGTCGGTGAAAAGTGTTAAATGTCACACGACCTTCGGTTCGGTTCTAAAAATCTAAGAAACGCAATAATAATACGGCCACCTCCTCTATGCGGCCGGGACGGGCGAGGTTACGCGTCACTTTCGATTATTATTATTATTATTGTTTTTTTTTCGGTTAAAAATTGACTCTTCGACCTCAACGGTCAGCTCGTATCCGTTGACCCTTGGTCAACAATATGTACGCTAATATACGCCTGGGTATTATATTATTATTATTATTATATATATATATATATATTAAGGTACGCCATTGTTTTGGCCCGGCCCCAAACGCCCGTGTCCGGAATATAATGTCGTCGTAATTAGAAGGCGAGAAAAGGTTACGACGATGCGCGCGAAAAAAAACCGACGAAAATTAGGTAGAGAAAAAAAGAACGGGCGTAAACGCGAGTCCGAGCGCGCGCGCGTGTGCGTGTGTGTTGTTGTTGTACGCGTAAATTAGTCGCACCTACACGTACGTACACGCCGGGTGGCGACGGTTGATGGCGGTGGTCGCGTAATCAGAGAGCGTGGCGGACGATAAATCGATGGAAAAGAACGCGCAATAATAATAATAATAATAATAAAATACCCGAGTACGCGGGCACGTACGCTTCCGTTACAATAAACGAGTATTTCGACCGTCCGTTACACCGTCGAATGCGGTCCGGCTCGTCGTCCCCGCGTAGCTACCGTATCCTATAGAAAATACGCGATATAATTCTGTCATTAGTCGCGTACACGTCGGAGAGCTTACGAAATGTGTGTGTGTGTGTGTGTGTGTGTGTGTGTGTGTGTGTGTGTGTGTGTGTGTGTGTGTGTGTGTGTGTGTGTGTGTGTGTGTGTGTGTGTGTGTATATAGACGCGTATAATATGGCGCGAAGTAGAGAAAAAACGTTACGATTTCGAGCCTCTCGTTTTTATCGAATAGTTTCACGTTTCGTTGTCAATGAACCGCTTCAAAGTACCTACGGCACTTTCACAAAACCGCGTACGGTATATTATATATATATATACGTACGTCGTCTTCGATTTAATAAAATAAAAACGTATTTTTCTCGAAACGCTCGACGAAAAAATAACGCTATACGGCGGCGGCGGCGGCGGGGAGGAGGATTTATTTATTATCGTTCGGAAACGTGATCCACTTAGTCGAACGCGTATTTAATTAAAGCGCTCTCGGAATATATAATATTTCGTTTTATTTCTCAAAGCGATCCGGGAAAACGGAACGTCGTTATTATTATTATTGTATTTCGCGACATTGAAACCCGTAATTTAAAACGTTAAACCGCGTACGTATATATATATATATATTCATAAATTAAACGTCCGTATAAACGTTCGCGTACATCTGTTTTCCTATTGAGTTTTTATACGCGTATAATAACCGTAAATTTGTTATTTTATTACCGCGCGATGTTTACGCGGACGTTCGAAAGTTTAGAACCGATTTTCAATAAATACGTAAATATATAAACGTCGAACCGTACCCCGGGTCGTAACGTTCGCGATATTTAAACGACAATGTTGAACGTACAACGGGTGGAGGAACACGCCGGCTTTGGCGCTCTCGTCCGTAACGTTCGCGGTTAAAAATACGTTTCGAACCGACGATGACCGTTCGTCGTGACTGGAACGGTTGTTTTTTTTCTAATCGTTTACACGGCCCCCCGCGCGTGTATTCGAAATCCATTCGTCTTCGTTACGGTCGGAAACCCGAATGTGGCACTCTCCGGCGTCCCCCTCGGGAGGAATTTCGACGACGGTCACAACGCGGCTTAATCGTTGATTTGTCCGGGTTTTTGGGGGGTATATACCGAGAGAACGGAAAACGTGTTCGGCCGATCGAGGTAAACGTATTCGACCGAATATAGGCGCGCGCGCGTACACGCCTCGCCGGTTTCGTTACGGTTTTTCGTAAACGTTCCCGAATAGAGCGGACAATCGCCGGTGTCGACGCGATAATCGTTCGCCAAACGATTAGAACTCGGGGCGCGTTTTGAAAACGAAACAAAAATGGCCGTACCGAACGTTTTGGAAACCAATCTCGCGGTAGGTAGAAACGGACGCGAAATAGAAATTCGACCGTAAATTATCTACGCGAATGGCCGCCCTGTCCCCCCCCCGTTATGTACACACACGAGGCACATTAGCGGATACCGAGCGGCCCGAAACGCGTACGAGTGTACGTCGAAAACGAACTGGTCTAAGGTGAAGAGAGCGTTTCGACTATATCCTTTGAGCGCGGATATATTGGATATATATATATATATATACGACGATCACCCATCCACGTGGCCGGTGCGCGCCGTCTTTTCCGTGCCTTCCCAACGGACGTCGGTCGTCGCCCGGCGGAATCGCGCGTATATTATTCACGCCACCGAACCGACGTTGTCGTTAATCGTATAATTACGATTACTTTACAACGGAAACGAACGAGCGGCTTCGTCGAAGGGGGGGGAAAGTGTTCGAAAATTATATCGACGTGGCCGCGTGTCGGAAGACGAAACGAAGAAATCGTAACGTACGAATTACGGCCGCGTCTAGGGAACCGAAAATACGCGCGCGTATTAAATTACGCGCGAATTTCGTTATTCCCGATAACCTTTCGACAATCCGGTAATCCGTAAATATAAAACTACGGACGCTCGTGTACACTGACCGACATACGCCGTAGTACGACACACACGCGTATATATGCATATAAATCACGGCGACCAACTTTTTCGTTTCGGACGTTATTGCGTACGGTTTAATAATATGCAAACGCGATATAGGCGGCGCGTAGCCAAACATGCTCGAGCGGCGTACGTATAATATTCGTTTTTCGTTCGATCGTTTCCCGGAATTATTCGCGTCGACTTTTCCGCGCGTCTTTTATCGACGAAAAGTTTTCGGCGTTATCTATTCCCGTTCCTTGTCCGCGTATTGTTTTTATCGTACCGTTTATCTTGGGGGAAGGAGAGGTTATTTTCGTTCGCTCGGAGGAGAGATTTTTTCCGACGACTTCGGAACGTTCGTCGAACGTACGCGCGTTTATTAGCTTATCGGCATCGATATTCGCGTTCGTCAAATCGAAAAGACTACCCCGACCGTCGGTTATTCGCTCGACCCAAACGTTACACGGTATTAAACAGTTTTAAACTCGCGACACCGGCAGATTCACGGCCGTACGCGGAACGGACGGTGATGGGCCGGGTGTTGGCCGTACGACAGTAATTAACGTAGTTTTCAACGCGGCGCGGTCGTCACGCCGAAACGTGAAAAACGTTCGACGATATCTTATTCGTCGAATACGACGGACGGACGGGCAAACGTCCAAATTACGACGAAACGGGAGACGGGCGCGTTTAGAATAAACGGTGGACATGGTCGAGGAGAACGAAACGCGAAAAAACGTGGCTCGCGCGACGACAGTGACTCGGCGGCGGTCATCGAAGGAAACGTTAATACTAATTTGAACGCGGTACACGTACGACGGCCGGCAACTGTCCCGTAATACGAGTACTTCGGAGCCAACCTTAGCCGGCCTGGAACGCGGAGATATCGCGATCGATCGGCGGTGGTGCATGGTGGTCGCTGGGGGCACAGCCGAAACGGCGCCGTTCTCGTTAATCGATTACACTCCGCGAATGGTCGTTCTAAATCGCGTAGATAATAACCGGACGGTTTCGTCGCGTGTAATTCCACTTGTTTACCGATTGGCCGACCGGCGATTTCTTCCGGGTTAGTTATTAATTACGCGCCGACCGCCGCGTATCGTATAGAGTAAACGGTACCACGGTCTTGTCCGGTAACGCGTGAATTTCCCAAAATTGACGAAACGCCCGGGTGAGACGGCCGAACCGTGTCGGATTTGTCGACCGTTTCGCCCGTCCTCCGCCAATCGTTTTTCCCGTTCGGCGTAATCCGCTCGGGAAAACGCGTCGTTGTTACGCGTTGCCGTCGACGACGTTTGCCGGACGTGCGCGTCCTACCAGTCGTCCGGCGGTCGGACGTAATTAAAAAAAACGGCAGGTAGCAGCCTACCACTACTAATACGTTTGACGGAAAAAATGCCGTCGGACGAAATATTTATTACCGTTTACCGGCCGACCAGTTTAGCCGGTATAAATATATATATATAGAAACAGCAGCGGCGACAACAGCGGTAGTATATAGTGTGTCAGCGTCCGAGTGTGCGTATGTCGTACGCGTTTAATACGCGCGCGCGTGTGTGTATAATCCAGTTTCACCTGTGTTTTATAACGATCCCTACTCTTTCAATCTTCTTTTTTCCCCTTCGTTATATTATTAGATTTTATACACACACACACACACACGTACGCGCGTATCCGTACTTCTTTTTTTTCTTCTTATTTCCATTACAAATTCCCGCACCGTGCGCTGTTGGCGCTCTGATTTGCTGACGGGTTTCGTTTTTTTTTTTTTTTTTTATTTTCTCGTACACCGGCGCTATTATAATGATAGGGTTTCGCGGATATCTTATCTCGGACGACCACTGTGTTTCTTTTCCCGGCGTCCACCACTGGCGTATAAAATTTCAATCGATTTCTCACATTTGCGTGCGCGGTTCTCGTCGCCGCCTCCCCGTCTCATTCGATAAAATGTCCGAACGTTCCCAAATTCATCGCCGGTTTCTTTTTTTTCGTAATATACAAAATCTCATCGTCGCCCCTCTTATACAATTCGTCCACGACTTTAATATATATATATATATAAATGTGTGTGTGTACACTTTCACTTAAAAAAAAAAAATCGGTATTCAAATTTATTTAACTCGTTACGCTCGTTTTACTACCCAATTATTGTTAAACGGAATTTTATAAAAAGTAGCGACTACAAAAAAAGCTACTGATTTATTAGAGAACGTCAGTTTTCGTTTCCTGAATACGCGTGTGTACGTCAATTTTTTAAACACGAGCGCGTGTGTGCGTATTTATTTTTTGACCGTGAACATCTCATTAAATTCCCTCGGGGTTAGGTCGAGATCAAATCATCGCGCTAAACACGCGACTAATTAAAGACATTCCTGCTAAGAAATATACAACGCAGTGGTACATAAATCGTCATTCATCACACAATGTACGTATTAAGGTTGCGTCGGTTTACACACACACGCGCGAGCGCGCGCATATATATTATAATACTGAAAGACGGAGAAACGCGCAAAATACGTACTTATACATATTATATTTTATAGGATGGAAAAAACGAGTTCACGCAAAACGTACGATACCTAATTAGAGACGACGTACTTAAGATATATATATATATAGGTACAACAGACCTTGACAGGAATGAATTTGCGTTATACACTCCGTACTACGGGCCACGGTTCACGTGATTGAGGAATGTTACAAAACGGCGAATAGTTACTAATAATATCTGTAGAGTTCGTCGAAAAAAAGGAAATCGCCGGATATAAGCGACGCGAGATCTACGGACGCCAAAAAGTCGCGACGCGTTCAAGGCGCCTCGCTCCCTCCCTACATCCCTCTACGGTAAACACAATGAGCATGAGCGAAACGCTCACGGCGACCGACGGCGGGAGCCCCATTGTTTCCAGAAATGGTCAGAGATGCGTGTTCGATTTGGTCGCCGATCACGACGATTCGTTGTTATTCCGTACGCGACACCTGCGCGATTGTCGCGTCCGAGACGTTTACCATTACATTTTATTATTGCGCAACCGACGTACACGTTATTATCTCGTCGGAAATTTTCTCGGCCGACGATTTTTAAAATCGTACCGACGCTTCAAGGTTACCGTAACGTTGTATACTACGGCGAAAAAAGTAAAAACCGCTCGTCCCGCGTCATAATCCAATAAGTAACGCGTTTTGTTGCGCACGCCATATATATATAGAGATTTATCGAACGTACTTAACGTTCTTACTTTGAGATCGCGCCAAGTGGACAAAAGTTTCCGCTCGTGCGTTATTATTACGTCCGTCCACCGTGTCCGACCCGTAGTGGTAGCCGCGCGTCAAGCGTTTTATCAAAAAATACGACAACGAGCGTATAGGATTCCGCGATATTAATCGTTACCGTCGCGTCGTAAAATTACGCGTTCGTTATTACGCCGGGGGGGGCAAATTCGTTTACATTGTCGACGGCCGTTTTCTACTCGTTGGCGAACGAAACAGCGTTCGGAATTCGATCGCTCGCCCTAGCTTCGAGTACGTAGGTTTTTCGTTGTACCAATAACGCGTAATAAATTTCTCGAACAATTTTTTCGTCTACCGACGACGACGGTTATCACGGCGACTAATATCGCGTACGTTAATTACTCTAATTCGACGTTCTGCGTCACATAAACGTACACACAAGCGGACGAATACATATATATAAGGGATATCTCGATAAGACCGGGTCGAGTGGGTCATGTGTCACCCGGGTGATGGACTAAAAAGTCCCCGGGTCAAGGATTACGCGGCATTGGCGGCGCTCGTGCGTTCGCCTTTCCGCTACTACGCGCGTACGCTTTATGTTTTCCTATTATTTTGTACGCGCGGAGATCACAAAGGTCGACGTTATTAAATTATGCGATTCCTCCTACCGGGGTGAAGAGGGACGGGGGGGGGTTTACGGTTTTCGGTAAACCCGACCGTTAGTCTAGTTTCGATTTTGGTTCGGCTACTTTTGGCAATTGGGCGTGATTTAAGGGGGGGAGGTGGAAAGGGAAATACGTATATACCGTATTCGTGAACCAGACTCTAGAACACACGGGCGATAGGTTTATTAAAATTTCTCGGCGTTTTACGATCGTCGAAAACGTTTAAAACGCGCGTCACGTATATACCGTACATCGTACTAACCACCGCGGCGCAGTCGAGCCTATTTTTACACAACTATTCGTTTACGATCCGCGTAGAAACAACTACGTGTGTGTGTGTGTGTGTGTTCGTGTATATATAGACCACGTGCGATGCGAGGGGACCCGTCGCCGTTACGTGTCGCCGTAATTTTTTTTCGGAAAAACGTTCCCGGTATTTTCGTCTTATCGCGTTCGGCCGCGCAAACGCGAGCGCGCGCGCGGCGCGTTTCAACAATATTACGTGTCTACTAGCTACTATACGTAATACAGTACCACTCGTCGTGTACGGTTTACGCGATAACCGAGTGCCCTGGTCAAATAGAAAACGTACACATCGCGCGCGCGCGCGCACGCACACACACACGATATTATCTACAGTTAATGGGATTGAAAGGCCGTTGAACTTATGACCCTATCGTATTCATAATAGAACAACCGGGACGTCAGATAACGCAACATGTCGGCTTTCGAAACGCTTCGGCGCACTCGGGCGGGCGCTATCGAAATTTCACTATTTCCGACCGAAAAACCCCGACGCGATTTGTCCGCCGACCGTCGCGGCCGCGAGGTTCACCGGGTAACGGAACGACGACGACCGGCGATCGTACGGTTAGGGTCGTGTACAGGTAACCGTCGTAATTCGTCGCGACGATCGGTCGTCGCGCGTCCGATAAACGGCGACATCGCTTCCGCCACTGTCGCGTTGTCGGCTACGGCGACGAAAACCGACGGACGGACCCCTCGTCGTCCAGTTTTACGGACCGGAACGTATATTGTTCGCCGCGGTTTCGAATCTATCGAATTTCCCGCCCGTCCCTCGAAAACAAAAAAAAAACAAAACAAAAACACGAACACCGCGGTTGTCGGCGGACAGGTAACGTCGGCCGTCAATCGTGTACCCGTACGATCGGCCCTCGTACGGCCCGTCGGTTATATACGACCGTCGCGAGGGAACGGTACGCCGACGGACTTCTTACCTGAATAACACCATGGAGGCCAGACGACGGGGCTGGACGCGTCCAAATCCCGCATCATGTTATCACCGGCATGATCGTCCCCAACGGTCGGATGGGTTGGTCGGGAGACGGGTACATACCACACACGAACACGGTCGGGAACGGACCGTTAACGCGGTATGCGCGTGCTCGAGATAGGCGACGACGAACGAAAAAAGAAAAACCGCCTTCCCCCCCCTTGGGGGTGCGCGAACGGACCGAAATATACGGGCGCCGGTTGGCGTACCGACGCGAAATTTCGTTACGCCGGTAAATTTACTTACGACGACGACGGCGGCGGCGGCGGCGGTTAAACGGACGGAGTAACGCGCGCGAACGTACGACGAACGTGTGTGACAGACTGCGGCGGGCGCGTCGGGTCGCGGACGAACTGGAGCGCGGCAAGGACGTTTGACCGTTGACGACGCGCGCGCCGACAGACACACGAACAGAGGCGGCGGCGGCGGCGGCAGTAGCGACACGCGCACACACACACACACAACTACGGGCCGGCGGCGGCACCTGTACGATAGCGAACGACGAGTGCGCTTGCGCGTCAGAGTCGGCGGTCATCAGGTGGTAATAATAATCGTCGTCGCCACCGTACGCGATTGAAATCCCCCCCTCATCCCTTCCCTTACGCTACCACCGTCACCCCCTCCACCCCATTGTACAAATCGCCCATCGCGGATCGCCGGGTACGACACGACCACGTTAAATTCTCCGTCCCATTCATGAAACTTTCGACGGCGAAAACAAAAACGAACAGTTGCCGCGGATTCGGCGCCGACGGCCGCGAAATTTCCCGTCCCCGTTATTTGTCGCCGGCGTTTCGATTGCCGTACGATTATCACCGCGAGACGAAGGGAATAATAGACGTTTTCGAAGGGCGCCGGATGATCAACGTCCCCGTGGGCAAGGGGGACTTTTAACCGCGAAACGTTTCGGACAACGTTAATTACGGCCCGGTTTCGACGTTATGTCGGTAAGTTAAAACGTCGGGCTTCCGTTAGGTTAGCGATTTTACGGAACGATAACGTTTACGAAGTGTCCGCGAGTGAACACCACGTCCCAAGTACGACGTCGGTAGGGACGTTTTCCGAAACAAAATTCGTATTTTTTAAACGGAAACGTCGTCGCGGTATTTTCGACGCGTCTCGGCCGGCGGCGAAATCATTTTCTCGGTGAAACGAAAATTCCGTCGTAACCCGTTTAGCGAGGTTTTTGGCGTCGGTGAGAAGTTTTTAAGTCCGCTATCGTCGCCCTCCCCGCCATCGGCGCCGTCGCCGAGAAACCCGCGCCAGCGCCTACGGTCGAAACTATTCCGTTTCGTAAACTTAAATAGTCGCGCGCCGCAAAAACTCGTATATACCCGTCGTACACCGCCGTCCAAAGCGGTTACATTATCGTACACACGCGATTTTTCTCGAGTGTCGAATAAAAAATTAATTGGTTTGACATATATATATATATATTTGTACCACCCGACCTAATTATTACACGCGGGCGTACGTTTGATAATAATAACGACGAATCCTCGGGACAACGTTACGATAGATTTACGTCGTATTATATCGGTAGTAAATGTTTCTATTTCGTCGGTAAATAATAACGGGACGCTACGAATTATCGCGCCTTACGTAATTTTACGGTTCTTTTTTGTTCGGGAAAATTTCAAAATAGCCGTTTTCGAAAAGAAACGACGTCGTCGACCGATTCGATCGGCGGGTCGCGTCGATGTGTTCGAAAATTGTTCGCGATTAGCGAAAACGCGGATTTTCGTCGTTAACGCGTCATGCGCACAGGACACGGGACATTTTTTCCCGAAAATCGACGTTCACGAAATAACCGTCTGGACGAAAGAATACAACGCTGGATCGTAGTAGGGTTACGCGTTTTGCGCGAAAACGTTCGAGCGTTTGTTTCCGTTAATAAAATGTCGTTTTTTTTTTAAATTTTAGAACTACGGACGCGCGTCGATATTCGTTAACGGACTATAAACGATTAATTTTATTAGGTACACATTACGTGACCTACGTCCGTATATTAGGGAAACGCACAATTTTAACGTAAATATTAAACCGCGTAATAAAAAAAAACGACTCGTTTCCCTCCTCCCCCCCCACCGCGCGTATTAATTTCTTCGCGACGACGCAGTAATTTACGGAGATAATAGTCCGTTTCCTTTGCCGTGGAAACAAACGCAAACACGGTACACGAAAACTACCGCGGCCGTACGGCAAACGTAACGGGCGTATTTAAATGATTACGGCGGGCCAATCGCCGCGGTTTTCACGGGCATATCCGAGCGCGAAATATTCTTCCCCTCTTCTCGCGCGCGCGCGCGCGGAAATAATAACGGTTCTCGGGTCCCGATTTTTTTGACCGCGTAGCCGTTTGAAACAGATTTTTTCGCCGTCACGCGCGCCATTACGACAGCGTACGGCCGACCTACACCGCGTTGGTCAAACTACAATAATTACGCTATTCAAACGTTACTCTATTGTATTTCCACGTACTTAAGCGTATTTAGTCCGTATTCGGATTCCTAACGACTTCATTCCCGTTTAACGTGCACACCGCCGGGCTCGCGCGTGTGACGCCGCCGTCACATATATTCGCCCGGACCGCGTAATTTCCGATCGCGGTTATTAACGCGACGATTAGTGATCGTTACGCGTGACGGTGGATCGTATTTAATTTCCCGGCGGCCCGGTGCGAAAACGTTACGCGGCCGTACGATAAAATAAATCGCGCGTGGTTCCTTTACCCCGTATGCGTAAACGACAAACGAAAAATACTTCGAGTTGCACCAACGTCAAAGTGTATAATACGTATTTGGTAAATACGCGGCCGACCATCCGACGTCTGTCGCGGCGAAATTTCTAAAATAAAAATAAAAAATCACGTTTAAGTACGTCCTCGCCTAAAATCCGTTGTTTGTTTTTCGTCCTTTTCAAAATGGAATATTAGTAACGGTATGTCAACGCTCGTCGTTATTATTATTTATTATAAAGCGAACCGCCATGATAATAAGCGAGCGTTTTCTTTGATAGTCACGTTACCGATATCTCTGTGACCCGTAGCGATGCTATTATATAGATATATATATACACATATAAACGTATAGGTTTCAGAAAAATTCTATTTATCGTCCGCTATAAACTTTCTCGGTTTTAGTTACCCGACTATTATAACGTACGTTGTAGACTATCTACAGGCACACATTACACGCCGCGCATATGTTACGATAATGTTACCGTTTTACAAATCGCGTACCGTTTCGTGTTCAGATTACCATCGGCGGGTGTAATAATAATAATAATAATAATAACAACGTCGAAACCGATTGTCGGGATCGGTTCGAATAATATTAACAAAGCGTTTAAAACGGCGTAATCGGTATAGTTCAACGCCGACGCGTTCCGTACCGATACGGATGTCTTCGCGAATTCGACGGTATTGGCCGGAAAAATCGGACAACGGTAAACAACCGTTTGTCGCGTACCGGTGCGAGTGAACTCGGGAGCCGGCGTATTTCGAAAACCCGAAACGTACTATAAATACGTGACGTTCGCTGAACGGCTTCCCGGTGGGGCGACGTCGTACCAGGCCGCTAACAATTGTTTTGCGAATATCGCCGTGACGTTCCGTACCGGACCCGCGGTCGATAACCACGATTAGCGTCTGAGACACTTCGTTCAACTAACCGTTGAAAAAGGCAAGCTGATTTGAATATCTAGCGCAGGTCGCTCGCCCGAACTGCCAGTTAGGCAATAAACGACCCCGGGGTTTTTTTTAGTTTCCGGCGCTCCGAAAATTCGCGCGAACGCCTCGACCGGATGATATACGTTCTACATTCCGCGTAGCCGCCGTGCGTGTACCAGACGCCGCCGGTACGGTTGGAACGTAAAACGCGCGATGTTTCAAATTCAATCAATTCGCCGCCCGTTCGAATACAATACCGCTTAACGTAAAAACGATAATTCGTTCGCGCCGCCGACGTTTGAATAACGCGAGCAGCACGCGCGGTTCCACGTACTTAGATTACACACAATGTGTCGCTTGTTCCGATTCAACCGGCGAATTTATTATTATTATTATTATTGAACGGGACCGAATAAAATACGTCGTCGTAAAGAATCGTTCGATAAATAACTCGTTGAATTTTTACAAACGCCCGCTTCGTTTTATGTACGCATATGCGCGTACAGGACTATTATTTAAAACCGATATAACGTCGGAGAAAATATATTGAATTGAACATGGTACGCGAACACGTCCGTAACTATTCCGTGAACGGCGATAATCCGAACAACCCGGGAGGTGAATACGATCGTGGCGCTGAATTTAATCGGACCAGTTAATGCGTACGACGGGCAACGCGTTCGGTCGACATTATTTCGTACGAAAAAACGTACGGAACAATTTAAACGACAAACACGTCACCGGCGTTACGGGCCCGACTAATCGCGTCGGCACCGCCGACCGGAAACAAGCCAATATCGTTTTATTCGGAGACCGCGGGTCGCGTGCCGGGCCAGCCGAAGCGAACGCGACTGACGAGACAATCCGGCGAACGGTCGTTAGATTCCCGTAGGAAACCAATCGATCAAATGAATCCACCACGTGTCAGACGGTGGTAACGACGAAAGCGAATCCGTTTGGTGCGTGCCGTTCGATTCACGTGCCATAGACGGACCGCGACGAACCAAAAACGGGGGAAGATTGGTGGTTGTAGTGGGTGGGGTATTCGATCGATACTACTTGTTGCGTCACTGACCTCGACGGATGGTGGAGAATTTGGATTTTTTTTCGTTTTAACGACCATCGTGAAGAGAATATTCGGGACGGTATCCAAACGCGATCGGCAATCGTAATGGCGATTTTCGCGTTACGCGTATAAACACGCGCGACGTTCGACGCAATCCTAAAACGATTCGTTTCAATAATAGAACGCGCCGAACACGTTTATAAATAAAAACGTTTTACGCGCGAAAAGAGTAATCGGTGTGTGTGTGTGTGTGTGTGTATGTGTACTTATCACGACGGTACAAAAAAAGGGCTAAGAAAACATTGGTACCGGTCCAACGAACGATCTACGCGAGTAATTGACCTACAATTATAGATAAGATATGATGTGTGTGTGTGTGTGTACAGAGTAAGATCGAATAACTAAGTAATAGGTAAATAGGTACGTAGGAGTTTTTATAATTTAATTAGTCGATATAAATATATACGCGTAAATACGTAGACGTTTCGTTCTATAAATATAGTCCGAGAGCGAACACGGATTAAGTGGAGTATTCCAAGCCCGGAGGCGAAATCGTTAGCCGAGCGCGCGTTTTAATTAATATCCGAAGCGACGGGTACGTTTCGCGACCATCTGATTTCCCTACAACGACAACGTTAACATGAACCCCCGGATACGCACCGTAAAGCGGTTTCGCGGACGCTGGGTGGTATCACCAAAACACGGACGAGAGGACAAGTCGCGGCGTTCGGCCGAAACGAACAACGTCGCTCGTCCCCTCAGCTCGTACCCGCGTCGCTTCGCGCTCGACACCGCCGTCCGAGGAACGTACGGTGGTCGGTTCGAACGAACCGACGTGTTTTCAACGGCGCACGTCGCCAGTAATCCGCCCAAGTAACCGCCCCCGTACGGCCGCCGTTAGAAATCCTTACTACGACGCGACTACTGTACCGCGATATCTAAACGTGTACAGTGGGCGATCTCGTTCCACCTAATCACGATGAATTCTTCGGATTAAAGATCTAGTCGACGTTTAAAACGGAACGCGCCGACTACGAATGCCGCGTGAAACGGCCGAACCGGCGTCGGAACGAATCAGCGTCCGTCGTGCCGTATAACGTAAACCTTCGAAACCTTCTGTCCAAACAAATAAACGAATCGGACGGTATCTTGGGCAATGAAAACTGAAATCGAAAGCGATTAAAAACCGGCGACGAACACGGTAATAAAATAAACCCGTTACACGAGCATTCGGGTCCGCGTGAGCACGTAATTTATAAGACAAATTAAGATAAGTAGTTAACTTTTATATCTTAATGTCAGACATCTGTGCTATCTTCATTCGTATTTCGTGTTATATTCCACCGTAAAAGTATTATCCGTTCCCGACAGAATTAATAATTACGGCGCGTACCGACGACGACAAACGAATTATTATATTTTGTCAAATTTTCGTCCACTCCGGGAGCTCTAAAAATAAATTATCGAATTTTATTTAAATATTATTAAATAATAAAACGTTATACGATGTTATAAAACCGTTATATTATCGCGATCTTAATATATTAAGGAGAATGATGGTAAACGGAGAAAATTGTAGAATAAAAACAATAATCGCTGGAAAAAACGATATCCAAAATCGAAACTAACGATTATAAACATTCAAAATCGAAACGTTTCTAAATTCGACAGTTTAGGCCTAAATAAAACCAAAAATAATCGGATGACCAAACTCGAATCGGAAAATTGTTTAATTCGATTTCAAGCTTTGATTTGAAAGCGCCTACCATTATGACGTTAAGTTTGCGATCACGATGCGTGCACATAATTAACAAAGACATTTTACCGAAGTTTCCAAAAACCGAATGACCGTTAGCGTAATATATAATATTTTGGTTCAATTCCGTATACAATTTCTATTGGTTTGGTGTAGAATGATTTTTTTTTTATCTTACCGTTGGCGTTGACTAGAAACTTTCATATTATACGTTAAAAACGCTATTGTTTATATAGGAACCGAATTATACCGAGAAACGGCGATTTGGTATTTAAAAAACGGGTAAATTTAAAACGGAAAAATGTAAAACGTCGATCCTTTTTTCGTAACCGTGTCGAACGATGTTCGTATGTATAAGCTAAAAAACGCGACGACAATATCGACGTGATTTCCCGTATACCGCGGTGCGCGTTTTTGGAAACAGACGCCGGGTTCTCCGACGCGCGATAAACAGTCCGCGTCGTAGCGAAAAAAGGTTCGGCCGGAACGAAAATTCGCGGCCGACTGGCCCGCGGACGCGGCGTACAATTATTTGTTTTGTAACTCGTACGGGCGCTACGGCTAATGATTCCCCGCAATAATGCCCGCAGCGCGCGCGTACGATCCGCCATGCGTAGTAAAAGTCGAAGAAACGAAGAAACGCCCGACCGATTAGAATACGACGATTTAGACGAATCCCCCGTACCGCGTAATCATGCACGATCGCGTTTCACCTTCTTGTATAATCGAGTTTTTGACGGTTCGACTTAATTGATTTAATAACACACGACGCGCGCGCGGTACAATGGTTATTATTCCTTCTCGACCGCCCCGCCCCCGCCCCGGCACGTTTATCCAACGAACGGGACACGCCGCTGATTAAGTTTTTTCGCGTCGATCGCACTGGCGGCGGGTTGTCAAAAAAAGTAACTGACGTTTTACTTCTCTCTCTCGATCTCGAGACGTGTGCGCAACCGGAATAGATTCGCGCGGGTCAAACGATTTTAAAAGTTTCGTTCCGCGAGTATTATTAATACTATCGGTACTGTTTGGCTTCTATTATTCGTCCGATCTTGTCCCTCTCTCTCGCACTCATTCATTCGCTCTTTTACCGGTCACCGTCGTCGACACACGCGTACGATAATATATACATACACACACACAATAACGCGTTACAACATTAGCGCGAAAAACGAGGTTACGCCGAACAAATAGCTTTTCCGGCACTCGTGTCGCCACGTATTATACGTATATAGGTATTCGATTTAGTAAAATAGGTAACTCGAGAGCGAACTGTACGAGAAAATTACGTTCGCGTACAATGGCACCGTGAAAACGACACGTTATAATATTATCTCGTTGGAAATAAACGCGGGCGGGCGGGCGGGCGTGCGTGCATGCGCGGAGACGAAGGGGAATTTCGTTTAACGAGATAACGATATTAACAAATTGTCAGATACGTCCCTAAAGATAATAGAAAATCTTTATCTGTACGAGGACATCTTGTACGGACACGTCAATCGCGGCGTATCTATTACATTTGTGTATGGGACACCGTTATAGGAGACGCGGATTGTCGATTTTACGCGATACGCGCGCGCCGATTGTTTGAAACTACGATCGCGCTGAAAACGAGTCGGTAAATTCGAACGAATTTCGCCGATTCCGACGTCGACTGCCGGACGAACGTTCGATCGACGCGCGTACACGGTCTGGGTCCCCGCGTTTTGTAACAAACACGAATGGGCCGGTCGATGCCGTTAATAAGACCCCGGGGGCGGTCATATCGAAAACGACCGTTTTGAATCCGGGATAACATGTTCGTTAAATACCGCCGTCGATCCGTCGCGTCGCCGCCGGAACGGCACAATCGACACACGATCGAATAACGAACGCTTGGCCGTTGCGTACGACGTTTTTCCCTACGACCGAAATAGCGGAGCCCCGGAAACGTCGGTCGTTATTTACGTACGTTTTCCGAACAAAACAAAAAAACAAATCCCGTTGTCTGGGCGGCCGAAGAACACAACGGGACACGACGCGAAGCGAGTACGATTACATAGTACCGGTACGTATCGAATTGGTTCAAGCGCGAACGCTTGTACGTATATACGTATATATATATATATATATATATATAAGTCCGTTCGTCTGACTTGCCGAGTAAGTATAATATTCGATACGCGTATATACCGCGCGTGTGGTTAATTAATATACGCACACGGCTACGAGGCGACCACGCCCAGTGTTTGCGCGTGTTAGTTTTAGAAAATGTAGAAAAGATCTAACGAAATTCGTAAATAAGACGTCGGCCGCGTATTCTCCGGCGGGCTAATTTCGGAATAAATAATTATTCTCGTGTCGGGCGGGCGTCTCGGTTTTTTCGGACGACCTGAATAATGTACCGCGCGTTACGAAAAGAAAATAAATATTACGAATAAAAAACAATTAGAAGAGCCAACGCACCGGACAGCGTGCGCGATTAAAACGTCCATTAAAAACGTCGTGTGTGTGTGTGTGTGTATACACACAAACGCGCTCGAGTATGTACACACACACGCGCGCAATATATACAATACGCTCGTTCGCGCGTGTTTCGAAAAAAGCAAACAAGTGGAGCGCTATCGTCGAATATACGTTTACAAGTTTGCGGACTCGTAAAAATCACCGGACCGTTTATTTCGAAAAAAAAAAATAGTAAAAA
This sequence comes from Geopemphigus sp. TES_GeoC_2020, assembly GCA_025469175.1. Classification (NCBI taxonomy): domain Eukaryota; kingdom Metazoa; phylum Arthropoda; class Insecta; order Hemiptera; family Aphididae; genus Geopemphigus; species Geopemphigus sp. TES_GeoC_2020. Next base: position 30,844 of record JAIPRN010001269.1, on the reverse strand, counting down.
GTGATTATCGTGATTAATTTTGTTTCCTCGTGACATTCTACACGGTTTTCTGAAATCTCATTACGCGAACACGATGATGATACGCGCCACAATGTACGTGCGAAATAATTACTATCCCGGCGAGAGCCCAAGGCCCGTGACGAGATTTCAGTTTGAAAAATTACGTAGGTTCGTACATACACGCGCGTGCATATAGGAACTTAGACGTGTGGGTTACCTTTACGCGGCAGGTACGAATCGCGCGCGCGCGGCGGTGGTGAAATTATTATCGAAACTCATTAGCGCTATTAATAATACCGTCGAACATTATTACAATGGTAAAACGGGACGCAATTAATTTCGTATATACGCGGGTTATAATAATTGTCGAAACGAGGAAATAAGTATGCAACGGACACTACGTATAATAATTACGACTAGTGTACTCTACGTGCAAGAGCGCGCGTGTAACCAGCCGCGCAATTATAAGCGCGCGTGTACACGCGGGTACGAGAATTGCCTACCTCGGCTTTTTCGTCGTCCTCCGTTCGTCGGGTTCGCGTTTACGACATATTTCCCGAAAAGTTCGGGACTTTTCCCCGGAGTTCGAGACGCCGAGTATGGGCACCGTCCTGTTATATTCAACGGTGGACCGCGACCGAAAAAAAGTACCGACCCCGGGTACGGTAATTCGTAAAATAACCGCGCCGTTCGTTGGCCGTTGGCGCGGGACGGCCGTGGACGAAGTGGGAAAAACGTTCGAATTGCGCGCGAAACCGCCGGCGGTCGTCTCGGGAAAGGTCGCGAACGGGTCGCGGGAAATCGTCCGACCAGCGTTATTGCGCCTAAAGCGAACGCCTCGGCTTGTCCGTGTACGAAACGAATTACGCGTTCCGTCGTCGAGCCAATTCCCCGGCGACAATACAACGAATACGAAACGCGGTACGACACGAACGACGGGCGATCACTTCTGTATACACGAATTCGTCACATTTAATCCGCGCGTGATGTAGTAGTGGCTTTCACCGAAACGCGTAGTGTATGTGTGTATGTGTACACGACGTAACCGTGTGATAACGACGAACCTGTGCAAATAAGCGTATATATATATATAAACGAAATAAAAAAGGAATAGAAGAAAACCGAGAGCTTTTATCACCGATCGTGTGAATCGGCTCGCGCAGAGTGCGCACAAAGATCTAAGAACGTAAGTACCCGCGAAGAGAACGTTATATATATATATATATATATATATATACAGGTGTTTCGTGATGAACTCTTTTTTTTTCCGAGGGGAAACATTTGTTGCAGACTCATCGCGGCACAATAGACGTTTTTCGAACACGCACATACACACACACACACACGACGACGATGGCGACCACGGCGACGGACACATCCTATGACCCTGTGGATAGGGCGCGGAGGGGAATCGTTCTCCCTCGCCTACGACGAGAAACGTGTACAGTCATGGTCCAACACACGCGCACACTCGATACGACCGACACAATAATATTATTACAGGTACGTACGGGAGGGTAAGCGCGGAAGGAAGGAAGGAAGGAAGGAATATAACTTTTTTAATGATTTCGTACGACAACGACGTTTATTCGGGTGTACGTGTATATAACGACGACAGTGATGATTGTGCGGCGGCGTTTGGTCACGATTTATTTATTACGCCGCGCGCGCGCGTGTTGTAAAAAGTTCCGAGCGGACAGAGCGTAAGCGCGCGTCGATATACCGTATTATAATAAACGCGTCGTAAGAATTTTAATTAACTATCACCGCGACCACCGTATTATCGTTATTATTATATAGGCGCGCGCTCGAGTTGGGCGCCTCGCGTCCAATAACTACGGGTTTTTTTTTTACGCTTTTTTACGCCCATAATTGCCCGGGCCGGCGGTTTTTTGTAGCCGCGTCAAAACTGTAACGCGATTTCTAACGAAACAATTTCGACGACTATAATAGTTATCGTCCGTCCAGGTCCGCGCGCGAGCGCTTCGCCGAGGACGACAATTTCGCCCCGCAAATAATACGAAATAATACCGAACGTCCCGGCCGGAGGCGGTGCCGGCTCCCGGTGTTTTACGAACGTTTCAAAAGCGGTTAGGTTCGTTACGTTCCCAACAAGTATACCTGTATACACCCATTTCGTTTAGGAGTTTGTCGTGAGAAAAGGGGACTTCGGTGTAGTAACGTCGTGCTAACCTACGTTGTATATGTTTCGTTTTCGGGCCCGAACGGGCGGAAAACTAATTTAGGAAAAGAACCAACAAACGGATCGAACGTAGGACATAAGACGTACATTATCGCCGATTAACCCCCCGGGCCGGGTCTCGTCGAGAAAGAAAACGTTCCGATTTAGCGTGCGTTTGTTGTACGCGCCCGCCGAAATCGCGGCGACGTCGAAATACAATTTATGCGTTTCTGGAAACGGAAAAGCCGGGGAAAAATAGCGACTCCTTGTTCCGTAGGAGAGAAAGCGCCCCGGGGCAGGTAAACGGACCGACGGCGATAATGGAATATAATATTCGCTATCGTCGGAACGGGCGATCGGACGCGCGTACGCATAATAAATATGTACACGTCCGACGACGACGTCGGAAACAAAAAAAAAAAAAACGAGCCCGTCCTAATGATATCGTCGTTGAGTTATATTAGTAGTAACACTATTTAACGTCGCCGGGAGATTCGTAGGCGTTTATTAAACGGCCGTGTATCGTCATCTTACTATCTCGCGTACCTCCGCCGTAATGACGACCATAGCAATTACGTAACGAATGGGAAACGTCTCTAATCGTCGGACATCCCGAGAGAGAGAAAGACAAAGACGGTCTGCACCAGCCGAATCATCCGCGCGCGTTTTTCGATACCGTCCGTCGACTTTCGGCCGTGCCGTGATCGCGGCGTATACTTCCGTTCCAACGGACCGGACCGAGCACACATACGCGCACGGGTGTATACCGCGGTGTACTCGACGTCGGTCTTCGCGTTACACACATATGCATGTACATAGGCGGAAAGAGAGATTCCGTCCGTTCGAAAACAACGTTTTTCGGGTGCAGACAGTACGCGCGTAAAACACGCCGTGTCGTTCGCCCACCACATGCGAGTCGATCGAAACCTTTGGAACGGCGCCCGCTACACGCGGACGGGTCGTTTTCCGCCCCTGCGGCGGACAAAGCGCCACTCGACGGTTTGTCCGAGTTTACGTACCGTCGCGGACGGCGACGACAATTTTCGTGCACACTCGCTACGCCGTCCGCGATTTACGTAACGTACGGAATGGCCGTTTCGTCTCGCGCCCGAAAACGCGTCGTTACACTCGTTCCGGACGACGCGATCGCGTTGATCGGATAACGCGTAACGTAAATAATAGGCGAACGTGTCGTCAAACCGGCCGTTAAAAACTCGCCTTAATTTGTGCGAGAAACGGCCGTATTATTTCACGGCAAATATAATACGTTCGTCGCGAGCGTTTATGTACTTTCGCGTACCGCGTGCGTTTTCTTTCATTTTCGTTCGTACCGGTAGTACGCGAAAACGAACACGACGATATTTACTATTGACGGATTTCTAACTGCTCGTCTCGATTTATATATATATATATATATATATATATATATATATATGTGTGTGTGTGTGTGCGCGCGTGTATAAATTTTCGTTCAGCCTACAAAGTCCAATACGTCGCGTTGAGTATAGTTGGAGAAATTATAAACTGAAAACCAATTTTCGGCCTAATCACAAAACAACGTCTCCGTTATTACGTCAACGAATATTTTGAACGAACCGCTCCGATAGTGTTAAAGCCGATAAAACGTTACGCAACGTAGCTAGGAAAAATTACGAAATCGCGAAATATCGAACGTTCGATTTTCAGTGAGAAACGTGACCGTTCTTGTCCACCTCCGGAGAAAACAATATTTATTGAAAACTCGTGTGTCGTTTATTATCGTTACGTTTACGAGATGTACACGAATTACGTACCGATATTCGACGTACGTAAAATTAATTCGCCACAACAACGCTCGTCCGTCGCTTTTAACGCGTATTTTTGAAAAGCTCGCGAAGATTCGATACCCACCGTATCGTTTTTTGTTCGGAAATCAAATTTTCGTTTCCGGAGAAATTCGATTTCGATCGGCGAACAAATCACGAATTGCGTGGCGATCGATTTGAAAAAAAGAAAAAATTACCGGCGAGTAAAAGGAATTCGTACGCTGATACGAAAATGTGTTTTACTCTTAACCGACAGATATAAAAAGCGTAAACAAATCGTCGCGTGTACACGCCCCTGATAATATCGCTTTCGGGATAAGAAAAACAACGAAATTGGCATCGATTACGGAATATATATATGTATATTATGTACGTGAGTAAAACTAGCCGGCGACCGGTGTAAAAGGGATATCGGTGAAGGACGAAAACAACGATATATATAAAAAGTAAATTACGACGATTCTAACGCCGTAATTTGACCGCTGGATAAACGGGCACGATTAAAACGTCAAACCGTTGCATTGGGGTCGACGTTATCGGCCGTTCGGTATCTGCCGCCGCGACGGTGACACGACGACCGTTTAAACGCGCGAGTGGACAAAACCGAAGTCGTCGTGATCGTAATAACGTCGTTTGCCGCGTTCGAAATTTTCGAAAAGTTTTTTCCACCGACCCGCGGACGCGCGAGCGAAAAATCGACGACCGGTCAAAGTGAACGCCCATAGGACGACCGTTATTTATAGATAAATCCGATACGTCGCGTCGTTGATTCCGAACAAATATCGTACGTATTATACCAATTACGGGCGGACTAGTTTCGGAAAAAATTTCGACGATAAACGGTGTCTGACGAAACGGCGGGAATAATAACCCGAAAGGGAGAGAGTGAGAGGATTCGACGATATCGATATATGGCACGCGGACGAAACGTTCGTAGGTGTTTACCGGGCCGGTAAAAAATGTACGGGGTGACTGGATAACGAAAACGCGACAAAATGCGTAGACGAGAAATGTCGCGTAATACGACCGACAAACGAACCGCGTGTACGTGTCATCGTGTGAACGTTCGAATAACGAGCGCGCGGTACCGTGAAACATTAAAAATAAAACACCCGAGCTCGAGAATCGTGCGACCGACGCCGAACGTTTTCGCGGATTGTTAAGCGTTTCGGCTACGCGTATCGATCACCGTTGAAAATGATCTATACTGCGACGGCGGCGGCCGTATAGATTGTGTACATAAAAAAAAGGTTTTTTCCTAAACTTTCTCCGCGCGACGTGAAATATGAACGCGCGCGTTACGTATATATTTTTTTTTTTTGTTTGGTACGCGCCCCGACTACGCTACAAGTTGTAACGTCCGCTGTCGTACGGATGTGCATCGGACAAATCGCTACGCGCCGAAAGAGAAACCGAAAATGCGCGGATCGCCCAACAGAGGTCCCGTAACCCCGCGATAATATATACGTGCGAATATGTAATACACGGTTCGAGCGCGTTTACGATTTTTTCCACGTCGGAATTGATCGTTTCTACGTGTTAAAGATACTCGTTCAAAAATAGACTCGAGCACCGCTAAATATAAATACACACACGCGCCACGATATTAATTTTCGAATAGTTCGTAACGCTTAGTCGGTACGCGTTTAGTAGATGACGTTAGGCGTACGTATCATCCGTGGTGCGGTTGGAAATTCCGCGCGAGCGCACCGCCAATAGATAAATCGGAAACGGTTTCGGGAAACACGCTCCGAGGTTAGTGCGTTTAGTTCGCCCACGTTTTCGAAAATCGTCCGGATTCGAAACGTTTACCCGACGGAAATCGACGGCTATTCGTCGCGGCGACACATTATATGTTGTTCGGCCGAAAAACGTTGTACGTTCTCGCTATTCAATACAGCCGCTGTTTTTTTTTTTTTATTTCGTCGAACAAACAATTTTGATCGGATAAGTTTTCGAAGAAGCGAAATAATTGCGTCGTCGTATTTCCAGTTCCGAACTGTCGATACCCGCCGATTTCGAACCGCCGCATTGCTCGTATTTTTAGACCGGAAAACAATAAACCGTGACCAGCGGTCCAGTCGCGTTAGACGGTCGACGTTTTTATCCCGAACAGTCGGTAACAGGAATTCGTACGACTAATGTACCCGCGTAATTTACGAATCGTTACGTAAAATCGTGGCGATCGTATCAGCCATACACGGAACACGTCGAGTAAATATCGACGAAACATTTTCGAAATAATTCCGCCTATCGTTTTTTATGACCATTTTCCGGGCGTATTTAGTACAATTATTCGAAAAAACGCGATATACGACAATATCGATTGTGTCCACCCTCGAACGTATTTAACGATTAACGTGAACGACTAAAACCGGCTAAATAATCGGACGTTATTTTCGAAAGAAATTAAGAACGGCGAATTCGCCGCGGTCTTGCGGATTACGCCTCGTCGTCAATCGACTTCGGATTGTTTTTCGCGTAACGTTCTATCACTTTTGTGGGCGAAATTCGCGTTTCGGAATCTCGCCCGTCCGCCTCTTATAGCGCAAATTCGAAGGACCGCCTAGAACGTCCTGTAATATAATCCGGATCGACTTCGGTTAATTGCCGTAACGTTCCACGGATTCCCTTTTGTCGGCGCAACGCTCGGCATTCCTCGTTTTACAACTTGCCTCCCCTCCTTATTTCGTGTACGGTTTAACCTGAAGACAGTAAACCGAATTTCGCACAAAGCTTTGTCGTGGTCCTACGACGAATACATGCATATACATACACACACACACACACACACGTTGTAACGTTACTAACGAATCGAAAATTTTCGAAAATATTTATTCGAAATTCCTTTGTTCCGTTAAACTCAAATTCGATATAGTCCTAAAATTGGCCGCGCGAAAACGACGACGAAATTGTTCGTGTTTCCCGGCATTTTCGTATAATAATATGAAATCAAATTCGAACTTTGGACGTTCGAAAAAGGGAATGAACGTTAAGGTGAAATAATGAAATAACGGATTTACGAGAGAAGAAATCAAATTCAAAGTGCACGAACCGGACGCGAGTATATTTCCGTTAAATTTCGTCGTTTTAAAAGACGATACCCGGATAAATGTCGGCTTTTTACTACGACGTTCGTGGCCAGTTTAGGATTAATAATAATAACGGGCCGTGCCTTTCGCGTATTATTTAAATTATTATAGAGCGTCGCCGTTCGCGGGGCTATATTGTATACAAAGATAATCGAGTACGGAGTTTTAAAAATGTTAATTTTGACATTTAAAAGCTAAAAACCGAGAAGTGTTAAAATAATCGAAATTGTTCGAGCGCGCAAAATTCTATTCAATTAGCGTTCGAAACGGCTATCGCAACCGGTTTTCACACGGCTATGCGAAATGGACGGAGCCCACGTACGTAGCGGTACGGACAGGTACCGCCGATTCGAACGGATTGGCCGTAACATTTCGGTAACGTAAATATTAGTGTCTCGTCGAGAATCGAACGAAATAAACAGCGGAACGGCTCGAAATAACACACGTGAACGTAGTACATCTACCGTACTGTCGTTGACACATTTAACGCGTAATTATTTACATATTTTAATAATACGCGTTTACGTGTACCGATATATATATATCTGAACTGGGCACGCGTTGCAACGCCGCTTGAAAAAGAAAGCGTTTTTTGAATTCCGTTAATCGAATCGCTTTTGGCGATATTTCTCGGTCTTCCGTCCGGGTGGGTACGTACACTGAATAAATCGGAACGTTTTCCGACGCGTGCGCGACTCGCGAACTTCCGAACGGAGCGCACACGATTGTCGTCCCCGGCGCTTTGTCCACGGCCATTGTTGCGAACGCGAGCCGCGCCGGAAACCGCGGAAACGTTTGAGAGTCCGCCGGGTTCGTTGGGTCGCGTGGCGGTGCCGGCAGTACGTCGCGCTCTTTAAATGTCCCGTCTGTGGTCTTTTTCGCCGAAAATATCGCGAAGTTGTTTTTTTACAACTCGCGCGGTTTTGCCGGCTTGCTGCTACCCGTTGCCTCGTCCGTGTGTCCGATGTTCGTGACGCCTTTGTGTTTCGCGCTTGAAACGTAGCTCGACGGCCGCGTGCGCGTCGTTCGGGCTACGCGACCGAATTCGACGGCGAAAGTAAACGCTTCGTGACGCAACCGGCGATTGAATCAACACCGTTTGTTACGTCACGCGCGAACCGAAACTTCACCGTTTGTATTCGATTCGTTTCAAATCCTCCTCCCATCCCCCTACCCCGCCTGTTTTGAGCGTGACGTTTTTCACGGGGACCTTTACTTACCGAAAAATGATAATTTCGCGAACCTCCGCCGGTATCCACGGCAACGCGTCGTAGCGATAAATAATTCCGCGCGTTTTTGCGTCGCGAAATGGTGGCACGGCGCGCTGACAGCACCGAGCGAAATCGACGGCGCCGAAACACACTCGGCCGTACGCGAAAACCCCTCCTGCGTACCGAATTTCGTGGAAATCGACCGAGCGATACAGGACCGCCCCGGAAACGAATGAACGAACGATCGTGTAGAAACGATATCGTTTATATATATATATATATATGTATGTATGTATGTATATATAATGTACGACGAAAAACGATTTGTATCGATCGTAACGAAATCTATACGCGTACTTAAAAACCGTATACGTTCTCGCGAGGTTCGCCGCGTGATTAACGCCGCGTACCGAAACTCGGACGAATTCGAAACCAACCGAAAGCGCCGATTTCGCGGACCTGTGCTACGCGCGTCAACTTGCGCCGCCGACGCGCGTTTGAACATTGTTGTACACATTTGCGTTGACGTGTTCAGTCGCAACGCGTGCTTCGAGACGATAGATCTCTGTTACGATTTGCGGTACTTGTTTCACAATACGTTTTTCCGTCTACGACAGTTCAATACTGACCTTTTCATTGATGGCATTTGAAAAAGGTCCTCGATTTGGGGAACATTAGTCGCGATTACTCCGACAAAATCACGAAATGCCTGGGAAGTGGTAGTGCTCAATTTTTGTGAACAGTATGGTACAGAAAAAAGCAGAAATGTTCTTGGTAGGTATTTTGTCGTTAGTTAATTCGTAAACGAACGTATATTTCATTTCATAACGATTCGCGTAATTAACGTTCTTATTGATATTTTACATTAAAAACTATAGCTATTAAACGCGTTTTACGTTATTAAATGTTTACAATTTATATCACGCCGTTTTGCCATTCTATATTTCCTTCGTCATTAAAATAATTCATAAACTTACGTTATCTGCTACCCGTATTAGCACGTCCAGTAGTAGCAGAACCTGTTACACTTGATAGGGGTGCCGTAAAAAATGTTTCTTCGAAAACTATTTCCATCTCCTATTCTGGCGTAGTTGCGAGGTACGCAAATAGCCGTAACAACGTATTGTGCGAACTCAATACTCACATCCAGTGGTCGACGTAATATACGCCATTTAATTGCTCGTAACACCAAAGGTACATATTTTCTATGTATCGTCGTGCTAAAGTATGCCGGTAGTTATGCATTTTTTTTTCACGCGATAATAAATTTCCACCGTATATGGTCGAGTTTTCAATCAAAAGACTGAATCGCCGTCCGGAAATAGTTGAAAAATTCGCGTTCGTAATTCCGCAGACTTGGATACAGCGTGATTGTACAAGCTGGTACTAAGTCCGTTTTTTAAAATGGGACGAACCCGGTATTTCCCCCATTTCACTGCCTACGACGCTGCCTTCTTCGATATAAAGTCCATTAGCGTACAGTTTCTGCAACGTTCACCATTGCCGGAATACAAAACTCGACTGACTACAGTGTAAACGTGCGCTATGCGCGTAAAATCTAAATTCACGCGAACCAAATGACACGGACGTTTCGCCGTGTGAATCAAACCTATAGGGTAGAAGAACTAACGCGTTTCCGTCGGCCGTCTTCTAAATACTAAATACCGATCGGTCGAATATCGATCGATTATTATTACGGATATTGTAATAGGCACGCTTCCCGCGATATTACCCGTTATATTAACCTAACGACCTTTAATCGCGCGTATATATATATATATATAGTTATTAATATATATACATACATGCATAATGCGCGCGCAATATATGGCGAACGCTACATTTTTTACCCAATAACGATTTCGGTGAACTTAAAATTATCGCGCGTACCGCGTTTCGTACGCCCGTTTTTTATTTTGTTTATTTCGTTGGGTTTTTTTTTAAATAATAAATCGCGAACAATTAACGTATATTACGCCGATCGTTACAAAATATTACGCGACTGATCGACCATTATATATATACATATATAAATTGTCCATATATCGGTCGAAACGAAAATTCGATAATCGATTTTAAACGGAACGAAATCTCTAGGTTATATTAATTTCTAAACGTATATTACGGCGTACGTTTACTCGTTAAATCTACGTGAAGTATATGAGGTACCGGCAAACTATGGATCGCGCGAAAAATTCGTGTTTATTTACTATTAAATACGGCCGAAGTTTCGTAACGCTAGGCGCGTCGTTCGTGTCCGTTGAGTGATCGGAACCGGTCGGCTTTTCCGAAAAATAGGAACGAAACGAATTCGATTTTTGGCGGCAGGCCGACGTTGATAAATGCCCGGCGAGTGGGTCGTTGCGCGAGCAAATATTTCGTAACGAATCCCGAGGCGCGAACGTGTGGTGCGCACGTCGATGAACGCGCGAGAAAGACGAACGGATAATACGAAAATGTCCATGAATATTTATTCGGATCGGTGTCCCGACGATCTTAAGTTTTCAAACGGCAAAACGTTTACAGGAAATCGCACTTCATTATAGGACGGCGCAGAGGTGACCTTTGCAGTCTTTGGCCTTTGACGTTTTTATATATATATATATATGTTTATACGCGCTGGCGGACGACGTTTTAATTTTTATAATGCGTAGTAAACGCTATTGACATAATAATATACGATAGTGGATCGTCGCGCGATATTGTCGGCCGATTACGGAACTGTGCATGTCGATAACAATATCGAAATCGAAAATAAATTGGTTTTTTTCGGTTTTTTAACGATAATTTATATTGTTTGGAAACGTTTTTATATTGTTAACTATCCGCGTCATGAACACGATCGTAAACACGCGTACGACGGGCGGTTATTATTATCGTTATTGTGTTTTCAATATCGTAATTAGTGTACGGTTTCGTGGTTATAGCCCAATGTCGTTTTTTTTTTAAACAGTCTACGCTTAAACGCGAATTCGTTAAACGCGTATTATCCGCGTACCGTACGTGCCGTCGACGATTTATGGACAACGACGGAAAAACGAAAATAATCGTTTCAACGAACGAGTGTACTACAGTGAAAAACGACCGCGGAAATCGCGATCGATATTTTGAATCGTTCAATCGTTCGACGCGTTCAATTTTATTCGTTTCCAAAAAACCGATAAAACGGCCTTCCTCCGACCGAATACGGCGTTTCGGTATAATTAATAACGTACACGTCGCGCAAACTACGAACGGCCGAGACATTTTTCGAAAACTATAACGACTATACAAGTCCGAGGATAATACCATACAATTATATAGATCGTTAGCCACGTTCGAACGAAACGCGAATGATTTATAATCGCGCGACTTACGCGACAATTATTTTCGCGATAAATATTTACGCCCGTATTTCAAAACGCGCACGATGAACGAATCGAAAATCACGACCCGAAACGTGCCGACGATATTTACGTTCGTTACAAAACGCGCGCGTTCTTATACGTATTTATTATACGCGTCGACCCACTCGGAACAGTGTCGTTTTAGCCCAACGTCGAATTGTAGGAAATCGCGAACACGCGACGCGTACGTCCCTTTACCGCCGGGCGAAATGAAACGAAATGTACGGCTGGGTGGGGAGTATTGTGCCCCCCCTCCCCCGCCGCGACGTTCGAAAATCTACCGCGCTCGTTCACGAGACATAATATAAACGTGCCGGTCGGTCCGCTCGTTCCGTTGTTAAAGGAACTGACCGTTAGGTTGGACGACACGTATGTCCCGCGAACGGAAGACTTACGACGTCGTTTTTCGGCTCGTCGTTTGCCTGCCCGTGTACGAATGGAATATCGTAGATCCGTTGCGGCGGTGTGCACGCGCGCGTTCGTACAACGACGACGACGTTAGTCGACCGGTAAATAATACGGGCGCAAAGGACGTAATTTCGAAACGGAGAAACGAGTATATTCGCCAACGCTCTCGTCCGAGAATCGCCCGTGGGCTAGAGAAAATTAGCCGGCCCCACGCGTGCTTAACCGTTCGAGACCTTTCTGCGTTTAAATTTAAATCGCGCCGCCGCCGCCGCCGCAATGTACCCAAAGAGGATCACGAATACAAATTTCATATAATACGCGTATACATTAACATTTCTCACGATCGACCGTATCGAGACAATATAAATTAAATCTACTAGGTCATAATATTTTATACGTTCTTCGCTCGCGCCGGTATAAATGCCGGTGAAACGTCGTTTTCCAATATCGCGCGTGCCGTACTGACTCGGGGACACTCGCGCGTAGAACCGACCGCGCGAGAATACATCGCCGGTTGATTAACGATCTATTGAATTCGTGTTCGCCAATTCTTTCTCGCCCGTTCCGTGTAGTTTTTATTTTATTATCCTGCCAAATGACAAGAAAATGACAATATATATATATATATATATGTAACGGTCGAACGATTCCGTTTCGGAAAGCACCGTAACAATCGATTTTTGACGTCGACAAGCTTCTAAACTAATAAGCTCAACTCCAAAGTACGTACGTATTTATAAACCGATACAAATACCGGCTAAACTGTCTGTTGCAAATATCCGTCCAAATTGCTCGAAACGCACGACATTTTTATACTTGACACGACCGTTGATTTAATTTTTCCGGTTCGATTCAGTTCCGTCCATCGGTAAACGTTAGTATAATACGTGTAAACGATATCCGACAACGTTTGAACACTTCAATTTAGTATTTACCCGCGTATACATTAGGATGATAGACACCGACGAGTTAATATCAACTTATATGGTAAAGATATACCGTACGTGTCGACGAGTTGATTTTAAATTTTTTTTTGTGTACGAATTCGAGTTTAAAGAAATGTGTAGATAAACCGTTTCTAATACGCCAAACGCCGTTGTTTTCGGTAGGAAAATCGTTTTTTGAAACAAGTTCGATGCCTCGGTACTATACAATACATACGTCCATTCTCGTCCAAATTAACTCTTTTTCCGTATCGTCGATAGAACGGTTATCGAAACGACGAGAATCGTAAAATTATCAACTTTCGAATTCGCCGCGCGATTAAATTGACCGAAAACATCTATGTCAACTTGTGACTCTCGACGTATTCAAACGTTTTTTTTTACCCGTCGTCGTATAGTACGCGTACAATATCAGAATTCTATCGCTCGAACATAAAGAAAATAACAACACCGGCGACAAAATGCGCTAAACAATTTCGACACTTCGTCGACGTATATATATATATAACGTATATACAAAATACACTACCTACATAGTACCCGATAATTCCAAATAAATACTTATCGCCTATTTTTCCGTTCAATATCAATTTGTACGTCAATCATCGTCCATCGATATACATATACACGCACGACATTGTCGTGGAAAACACCGGAGACAACAACTGCGGCGGCGACGTAACGTGCCGCGGCCGGGGTGTCGTATACGTGTGTAGCGCGTAATTCGCTTCCCATGACGAGTTCTATTGTGGGCGTTTCGTCGTCAACCTATTGCCTATTATTGTTATTACGGCTATATGTGTTTATTATTAAGAGCGTGGAATATCGTATTTTATTATTGTGATTTGATTTTTTTTCAGTCCGACAGTTACAATGGCCTCGAGTTTATTATTACTATTTTTTTATTTTTCTTTCACCGGCTCTTTAGCTGAGCTGCAGAAGAAAACCAATGACCTGCGACGGATAATATGATATTTTTGTCTCCCGACGCAACACATCACGGTCGATTATTTTTCACCTATCTACACCACATAGATTCTCCCCGTCCAACACCAGCCTCCCCACCTACCGGCCAACATTTTGGCCCCGATACGTGACCGCCAGCTATGCGGTTAAATACATTACACACGCTCGCGTATACACACACACGCGCGCACCTGTATTTGAGGTTTTTTTTGAGTGACGGTAGTAGTAGCAGTAGTATATATATATATATAATAACAAGCGTACAACAATGGATTCGTATACAGAAGTATATAATGTAGTGACCATGTGAGTATGTGAAATCAATGTAGACGAAGACAAAAAAAAAATTAATTGACGAGTCTTTCGACCGTATCCGTTTCCAAGATAATATACGCGTCTCGTACGTATATTTTTTTGGTCCGTCAATGCGGTAGAAACAGACTTGTAGCGTGTAATATCGTCAACGGGCGTGTATTTCGAAAATAATATTCTATTCTAATTCGTATTCCGACGCGTCTTTTATCGACATCGAGCCGCACGTTTTTACCGTCATTACTCCGACGAAATCGTGTACGTACTTACGCCGTAAATAACCATATACTAATTACAACTGTCCGGGCATTTCGCGTTGAACGTACGAAATTTATTTTACAAAAACCGACGTTTTTAACGGCATCGTTCACTAAATAGGTACGTTACGCGCCTTTTCGTTATCTAATTACTTTAAAAATGAAACGCAACACGCTCGTATTTCGCGTGCCGTACTTAACGTCAGCTGTATACCCTTAATACGCGTAGTCGTGAATAAATCGTTTTTACGCGTTATATATTAATGAACTGGTTTGTTATTACATATTAACAGGGTCGATTATAAATTTCACTTTTATTACAACGGTAGTTACGATTATTCATTTCCCCGCTGATAACGCTCGTATATTGTTACATTTTTTCTCATTACAATTAATAGATTCCGAACGTAAAATGCGTCGGTTCGTACCTACAAACGCCGTTCGGAGCCATTTGTTTTTCTTAAACAAAGATTCGTATTATTATTTTCAAAGTTACGATAAAACTCTAAATTCACCGTCTAAATAACTCGAGCTGATATCCGCAACATACGCGAACGCGTTACCTTTTATTATTATTATCGTCGTTATGGTTCGTAACTAAAACAAATAACGATGTACGACGTTTAAATGTTATTTGAAATACGATAGTGTAAAACTGCTCTATACATTATACACGTATATAGGTAATTACGGATAGGTATAAAGTAAGATAAGATAAGAACAAGCATAAATATTACTAAAACTTTTTTGTAAATATATACGGAATATTATATATTCCACTACGGTGCGCCCTGATGCCGAATACATTAGTTTTTACCAACGTAAATCACACGTAGAAAAAAAAAGCGTTTCGAAATATTATCGTCTACTTATTAACCTGTTGACTATAACAATAGCGCATTCCTTTAAATTTGTTCGTGCATCGTTCAAGAACATTTTGTAAACACTTCATGTCATGACAACAGCGCCTCGACAACAGACCAAAAACAAAATACCTACGTAATATATATGTATAGTGTGAGTAAAACCACAAATGCGACGAAATATGTGTATTTTCATTATAAAATATCCACCCACCCCCTCACCGCCATGTAATTTAGAAAATAAAATATACAACATAATATAGTATAATAGGCGTACCGAGTCCCGCGTATTATTTAGAAGTAAATAATAGATCGCCCCGAAAATTTATAATAATGTAATACGCGTTTTCTCGTGACGTTCCATTTACCGCGGCCACGTCGTACTGATATTCGACAAAACGAAAATCGCGAACCATTATAATATTGTTATTTAATGTTATATAGATAAACGAGCACGTAGATATTATTGTATCAGACATTTTATAAGATGCCCCCCCCCCATACGCGTGCGAGAAATAAAAATAAACAAGATAAATCGAACGCCTAATCCGGATCGGTCACGCCTTTTAACACGCCTAAATATACTTTCACCCGTGTTTATAAACGAGCGTTAATAAGAAAATATCGGTTTTTTTTTGTCTCCTGGAACACCGCGAGTATATTACTACTAATTTATATCCCACACAATATCGTCGCCACAACTGCGTGTACGGTATGTGTACACTAGAAGTGTCGCGCGACATATTGTTTTCACGAATAATAATAATATCTGTAATTATTTTAATAACTATTCTATTGTGGCGTACGTAAAATGGCATTCCTTACGTCGAAATTAAATCGTTGTGTACAATATTTGACGAGTAATTAGTAATAGTTGAAACCGTAATACCTTCCAAGCATATATCAAAATGTGTGCGTGTGTGTGTATGTTTACGTTGACCCTATTTCAACTGACCGAAATATTTAAAAACATTTCGGTTTTTTTTTCGTTCTATATTGTCATAATTATTATGTTCATAATAATTGTTAATGCGACGCACAAAATAGTTAATTTTATTAATATATTTATCTATATTTAATTGTCGTTATTTTAAAACGTGAAACGAAATTCACGATCTTTTATATTATTATGTTATGTATATATAAAGATATTTGTGTGTGTGTGTGTGTACGTAAATTTCCAAAAAACTCTTACCTATCGCCGTTAATTATCGATAATTAATTGTAAAATATTAATAATCGCGCGTCGTATCCCTAAACGCTAATTTATAAATTACTGTAATATTAACTCGAAATTTGAAGCACATAAAATACAAACAGCAAATTCAACGTGCGCAAAATCCAATTTGTCCATGCTTGATTAGTACATGTTTATTTAATTATACTAGCGAGGACCGCTCTGAATTATTATTACGTGGGAAAATATAAAATTTAAAACGGCGTATTCAGCAATAATGAAAAAATTGTTTAAAATTAGATATTTACGAAAGCTAGAATTTATTTAAATGATATTGTCGTCTAACCTCCACTGACACCACTCATTATATATCCTTGTATACGGTTGTCTGTTTAGATCCAAACGAAAAAAAATACCACCACAAAATCAAATCGGTTGTGTGGTCCGAAAACAACTACATATATATACTATATGTATATACAGAAGCGGGATATTTTTTCACCCGCCGTGAAAGAATGCTACTTTGTCAAAAGAAAAAAAGAACTGCTGACTAACCGAAATTAAACGACTAGCATATTATATATATATATATGTTATAAAACTATAATACAAAGCCGTGCGTGGAAAACGGATAACATGCACTGATGACTATTTCCCAGGAGCAAGAGAAAAATGTTCTCAGTTCAATCTTCTTCGTTTTTTTTTTCGAGCGAAAAAAATATTCAAAATACTTTACGTTGTAATTTACACGTAAATATATACTATAATACATATATACGATACGTAAATACGATATTATAATATTCTATCGTAGAATTATTATTATACTAAAGTCAAAAAAATAAAAATCATTGACATTTTGATTACCAGGTTCAAACGCATTTTTTATTAATATACATAATCCAAATTAGAACAGTCAGCGTACGCGATAACCCGTGACAACATATATATATTTTGTATGTATATACGTACATTGTAGAAAACGACTATCCGATGTAGTGGAATTTTCGTTTACGATTTTACTTGAAAGCGTTTAATTATAAGGAATCCTAACATTGATCTGATAAAGGGATGGTCGTAGCTTAAATACGTGTATCATTTTCGTTAAGAAAGTCAGTCTTCAGAAACACACATTGTCCGTGAGTGGTTACACCGACTCACCGATTTCGACTATTTCAATCTCGCACTCGCGGCGTCTGTGTGTGTATACGCAGACATAACACGCGGGACAGTGCCGTCCACAACGGCCGCAATACCAGTACGTATTTTATTGTAACGTACTCGTAGCGTGCATTATTATAATACGAGTCAGAGCGTAACGCGCGTATATTACGGGCAGAGGACGATTTTTTTTCGTTTTCAAAAGAATGCATTTGTGTGAAGACGCAAGTCCACGCCCTTGACGATGACCAATGGACGGTGTGTGTGTGTGTGTGTGTATATATACGCGATGACAGGGGGGATAGACGTACGGGGAGTCAAGTCTCGCGCTATAATGAGCACGTACATATATATATATATATGAGCCCGACACATTCGTCCTCGCACGAACGTATAAGTATATAATAATAATAATAATAATAATAATACAAACGTGCCCCCCCGCGATTTACATATAACTGGTGACATTTTAACCTCAACCGAGAGCATAATAATAAAACGCGACCATTTATGGAAACCTGGTGGTAAACCGCGGTCCGTATATATATATATTATGTACCCGCAGCTAGGCCCTCTTGTACCACTACCACCTCCTCCACCTATATGTATATACGCGCTTCTTTGCCGGCCCGTTAATAAGCCGCAGGTCAGCTCTGGGGGTCTTTTGTTTTCAATGCTATCCGATTGTGTATTGGCTACTTGTATTACTCATGTATATGTATAATATATATATATATTCGCCGTAATAGTGTAGTAGTAGTAATAGTAGCGGTAGTAGTAATAGTAGTAGTAATAATAATAAAAACCGACCGTTTTGCGCGTTTCAAAGAGAATTACACGCGAGATTTAGCGTCACAAAAAAAAAACCCCAACGACCGTACATTGTTGTCCGCGCATCTACGTACACGTTTTACACGACGCGCCGATATTGGGCCGTCTCGGGCGAACGACACCCGGACTCGAGACCACGGCACAGTAATAATAATCGGAACAACGGTACGCGACGGATTCGAACGAATCTGGCCATGTCCGCGGTTTCGTCGTTTCGAAAATGACAAACGAAAACCGGTCGGCGGCGAATACGGAGATTTAGCCGATTCTCTCCACTCGACGTTACAAATATCTCCTCGAACCGTTTCCAAAGTCTTTCGCGTCGAGATGAAGACGTCGTCGTACGCGTTTCGTTTCCACACGTACAGAAATCCTTCCGTTCAAAATACGGGAAGGGGGGGGTGTTTTTTCTAATACTAACGGCCGTATACGCATTACCATAACAAACCCGAAGTTCTGATTTATGGTCCTAAATGAAATCGTCACCGATTGTATACTCTACGCGCGTTATATAAACACCTACTAAATACGTACCGCGAGCGAAGAAACCACTACCCTCTCGCAACCGGCACACACACACAGAAATAAGTGAAAAAAAACGTATAATAATATGAATAATAATAATTAAAGGGTATGAATGGGTATATACTGTAGCGGAGATTCACAATAATAATAAATTATGTTTTTCGACTGGTAAAAAGATGTGGATACAATAATTATAACGCGCGTCTTTCCCTTTGAAATGGATTTTCTTTATTTTATATATACGTATTCCCCACCCCCCACCCCGTTCGTTTGTGTGTATATATTTATATGAATGACGGCGATGTTGCTTACACTTGCTCGTTTTTCCCTAACTTAATGACCGTCGATTATACACGACCAGCGTGTGATTTATTACCGTTTAACTCCACCTGGCTACGGTCGGGCACGTATTGTGGCGCGACTCTTTTCGATTACAATGCACCGTCTCGTATCTGTGTGTGTGTGTGTGTGTTGGTCAAGGGTGCACACCCTCCCAGCTCTACGGCAGGCATGTCGAACACGCAGCCGGCTTGTGTGGCTGCGCTACCGAGCTGAACCGGGCGGCCGTGGACGGGGGTTCAATTTGGAAAAGTTATTTTCGGTATTTATATATATACACACACACACACACACACACGAGTATATTCGTATAGCAATTTTAAAAACGTTCAAAAAGTCCCTATACGTAACGAATTCGACCAAGGGTTATCGATTTGAAGAAACGCTAATTAATTCGTACACCAGTACGAAACAAAAAAACATTGTAAGCGTCCGTGTTCGTAAAAACGTCGGCGAACCATCCGCTGAAAGAAAAAAGTTTTTAATTTTTAAGCTAGCGTAAAAAGAAAATATGTACCGGGTGTCTTTATACGTGACAAATTTGACGAAAAGTGACCTTTACGGCGATGTCTTTTTAATAGATTTTTTACCCGTATTTATGAAAGTCTTTGATACGTCATTTATACGTCGACAATTCGGACAAAATTTCGCCTTAGAAAGGCGTTTTTTAGTTTTCGTATTTAAATTTAAAACGCACTCCGACGTTTATTATTTACGTTCGTACAAACCTTTTTAAAAATATTTGAAGTATCTGAAAAAAATTGCCGAGTGGTCGTCCACTTTTGCGAAAGTGTTTTCTAGTATTTGTATACCTGTGTAAACCGTTTCGCAAACACCAAACGTGTCTTTTTTATTCGTGAAGAACATTGTCGAGGGGTTCGGTTTAAAAAAGTAGTTTTTGGTCGTAGGGCACGCCACGTACTCTCGACATTTACTCGAAAACCCATAGAGGCGTACCGCGCGTATACTTCGAACAATTCAATATTTCAAAACTCGCGATGAATTACGGTCAGTTTTTCGCCGTATACACGCGTGTTTCGGTTTACGTTATTTAAATATAAGCCGACGCCGATGTAGCCAAACCGCCGTAAAGTGTACTTTTCGGATTTTTAGTATTTCTCTAGCACGACTCCGACGGTAGCGACAACGTCCGTCGTCTGGCGTCGTCGGTCGCGTCGAACGGTGTACCTTTTTAACGGAAACGTTTGGCGAAAACCGAACCGCCGCACAAAATCTACTCGCGTTACGCCGTTACGTTCGCAACGTTATTTCAACCGTAATGTCGACGACGACTGACATTATGCGGGTAATTTTTCGTGGTATACCGCACGCGTGATTCAGAATTTCGTCCGAAAGTACGGCGTCGTGCAACGGTATGTATGTAAACTAACATGGACGAAATTCAAAACTCCTGGCCAAGTGTACGTAGCCCACGCGACGATTAAATATCACGATTACGGCGTTGACTAAGTTAACTAACCTGTTCCATAAAAAACTAAAACCAAACCCCAAAACGAAACAACACCGAGCAACCGAACGTGGTCCGAGGTAAATATTTTGCCACATTGTTGCGTCACGTTATCGGTGCCGGTTTTTCGCAACGTCTTTGGCCATCATGGCGTGATGCCCTTATCACTTCGGTTTGTTGTTGTTTGAAGAATTAAAATGATTGATTACAGGTACAAGGGGGAAAAGTCGAAAAATAACAACAAATAATTACTTTTTTCACGGTTATTTTCCCCATTTTCAATTTGATCTCGTCGGTTGCTCTTGCATCCTAAATCGGATTTTCCAGAATTACTCGTTCTCGATTATCCTTCCGTAATTTTCAGCGTCCGCGTGTACTCGATTCGCGGATTATTCCATTTTTACCCGCCGTCTTGATGGTGATCATGCCGAAAACTGTACGTACGTTTTAACATTCCCCGAACACTTGTTTATGTTATAGAAATATTATCGGTCGTTTTCGTGATTAACAAATGGTCACTACTTATTTATTGTCACTAACCGAATTTTAATTTCCAGATCGTACAATGCAGGTGCACGTAAATCTCGAAACAATGGACGACGCACGTCACATGAACGCTGTTTGAAAATTACGAGCCAATTGTCGTAAGAATTACCCATTCAAATGTTGAAAGTCATACAGATGGGCATACAAGCTTTCATGGTTTTAGCCTCGAAGGTGTGGGCTTGCATATGCTTTCTAATCAAACGGCAAATAAAAACTGTAAGTTTTGTTCAATATATATTTTCGATCAATCGCCATCACCTATTGTTGTTGTTTTTCCTTTTGGTCAAAAGTAGTTTACTTGTTCTCGATTACCCAGTATCCTATGGCAGTGCCAAATAATCTGGTACTTTTATCGTAATAGTGTAATTTGTCAATGTTTATTCTACAAAGTGTCAATTCAAAAACTTAACTACCAATATGTAACAATTACTAATAGTTCAACCGGTGTTGGAACTGTGACCCATAATTACCTAATTAACTTGAAAGAAAAAACTAAAACTAATGACAATAGACAACAATAGATTTATTGAGTACTTAATATATATATATATATATATAAACTAGTAACCGGTGATCAGCTTTTAAATCATTTGCAAACAATCGTTTAGTCGTACACCTTTGTAAATATGGTATATTATGTTGGAATAAAATTGTACGAATATAACCTATATTCTACGTTTAAATGCATCTTTATGTATAAGTGTGGCAATTTAAATGTTGTAAATATCACTTTTTTATATCCGTTACAATAATACCGACATTTTATTAATTAAAACCGTTGAAATTAATATTAAACATGTTTAATAAAAATGAAGGTTCGAAAATGCTTACATTTTTCTATACATAATTGTATGCGTTATTCCTTTGATCTCTATGTTTGAACTCGATTATTTGATCAATATTTAGTTTGATAATATTCTTTAAATCAACACAAGTATAGTGAAGATTGTGTTAAAACTTTTCTTTTTTTTATAGGTTCGTCAATATCAACCTGTGAAATATGGAGTGTTTCCACTACTACCATTATCTAGGCATAGATTAAGTATGATAATATATAATATGAAAAAAAATTTAGAGTGTTAACGTATAAAATAATATGTATATTATACTTTGTTTGGACACAACAGATATGGTAAAGCGGAAAGTTTTGGTACTAGACTTAGATGAGACATTAATACATTCACATCATGAAGGTGTTCTACGTCATCCGTCCAAACCAGAAATGCCTCCAGATTTTATTTTAAAAGTTACCATTGAGCGGCATCCTGTTAGATTTTATGTCCATAAGAGGCCGCATGTAGATTTTTTCTTAGATGTCGTAAGTTCGCAAAATACTTACTAAATTCGTAATTATTACTGTCCAATAATAATTTTATTTACGTATTTTTCAACAATATTTTCGTTTATCACTAAACTATAGGTTTCAAAATGGTATGAATTGGTAGTGTTTACTGCTAGCATGCAAATTTATGGCGCTGCAGTCGCCGATAAATTAGACAATCGAAGAGGCATATTAAAAAGACGATTTTATAGACAACACTGTACACCCGAAATGGGTTCTTATACTAAAGACCTGACATCAGTTTCGAACGATTTGTCTAGTGTCTTTATTCTTGATAATTCACCAGCAGCGTACCGAGCCTTTCCTGGTAATTAAAAAACTGCTCGTAATCAGTATTCAAGAATATTGGATAATAAACAAAATAATGATGGTTTTTTTATTTTTTAGATAATGCAATACCGATAAAATCATGGTTTTCAGATACTTCGGATACCGCGTTGTTAAATCTCCTGCCAATGTTAGATGCATTACGGTTTACGGATGATGTACGTAGTGTACTTAGTAGAAATTTACACAATCATAATTTATGGCAATGATTTGTTCAATAAAGATTATTGAATTTCTTATTAAACAATGTTTTCTGATCTATTTCAATAATTTTTTGAAAATATACTTACTAATTTAAATGATTAAAAAGAAAAATATGAAAAAATTAATTTATATTAGTATAAAAATGAGTAACGTCTAAAAGTTTTCAAACAGCAGTACAAGATGTTTTTATTTTATTTTGATTATTTTCCATGTGTTGGGAAAAAAACATTTAATTATATAAACTAACATTTATATTTTATTAAAAATAAATAAAATATTTCTAATCGAGTTTATACCACTGCTAAATTTATATCTATTATTATTATGTTTTTTTATTAAATAAAAATCCGAATGTCTATTGTAAGATTCTAGTCGCTGTTATCTGTAATTATATGTATTTTGCAATACTACCTGTAACACATAGTGAAGCAAAGTATACCACTGTGAAAATCTTGCGATATTTGTAATTTAATAACAATTTTTTTTTTAGTAATTTTTTGTGTAAAATACTTATTTTGTTCGATTTCATTATGATATTTATAGAATACCTTTCTATTCGTGTACGTAATATTTATGAAAACCTGTTGTTAATTTCTTATGGTTGTTGTTTTTCAAATCCTAATGCATATCCCAATAGTGTTTGAAATGAAAACATGTTTCATAAGTGCACATAATATTATTAAGAAATGTATGTTCGTTGTTTGTAAATATATTATACTCGACAAACGAAACAAAAAATTTTACTTAAAAATTACGAGTCATTTTTGTTAGTTTTTATACGCTAAACAATAATAAACGTTTTGTTTTTGTTTTAACCAAGTAATTTAGTAATTATAATTTTATCGTCTGACTTCCATGGGCCGGTAATTATTGTACAAATTTTTAAAAAAAAATATATATATCGATTAATTGTGGCACCTAGCTATCAATTCAACAAAAAAATATATGGTTTTTGTTTTGTGGTAATTGAAACTTGAGCGACAATTTATTTCAATGTATTTCGTATTAAAAAGAAACAAAATTTTCTCGACGCAATATTATAAAAAAACCACACTACTTACAATTTGTAATTAAATTTTATTATAATGTTTTGGATTTAGTAAATACAATATTTGATTAATTACTTTATTTCGATATGTTAACTGTGCATGTCTCCTTTCCCCTCCACCAAAAACAAAACCCTGATAATTGTGAAATATTTTTTTTTGTTTCGACGTAATATATTTTGACAAGTTATTTGTACATATATAAATATATGTATACGATGTACAATTTATGTATAGTTATTAAAATGACTTATGTTGGATACTCTTAATAATAATTTTTTTTAGTACCTAACGTAAAGTTTTTCCCACCAAACTGTATATATATATATTACCTGATATAATTTTTATACTATCTACACATTACGTTCGTGTAAATTGCCGCGACCAAAAGGATATATATCGAAATAGGATTTCACCAATGAACAAAAATACTACCGTCTCCGACAATTTATTTTTCCCGTCGTTCAGGTCCGGGTATCCCACTGTTGTCCTCGCGTTATACTTTACTTCGTCGCCTCATGTGTCACGCCGCCCCTTTCTTTCATTCTTCCATCACTGTCCATTTCTCCTTAGAACATGGGCCCCTAACCGTCGGAATTCATTCTCCCTCGCGTCTTATTTCGTTCTCATTCTCTTGTCTACTCCCAAATATTTTCTGATCGAATAATAATCGATTATGTGCCGGTTGAATTTTGGGCCCGTTCGGGTGATGAGGACCCAGATTAGCGATCCAAGACTACGGTATACCAACCAATAAGTACCGCTAGTCGTTCTATGATCGTTGCAGAACGCCTCGTAACGTATCGATTATAAAATTGAAAAAATCTCGATCGTAACTTCGGGATAGGGAGAGGGGGGGTTAGGTAACTCGTAGATAATACGTATCGTTCTCGTATTCGAATACGATAATAATTAATAAACCGAATACGGTCAAATTACGTCGATTACCTCCGTGAAATACGCCTTGATGTTCGCGTGTAATATACAGGCCACTTACGTCAATGGTTCCCAACCGTTATTTTGCAGCACGCGAACCCTTTCGGCGTGCAATTGCCGCCGTTTCGGATTCCGAACGAGACGAATGACGGGCGTGTCTTTTCATTTACTCGCGTCGTCGCCAGGAAGCGGCGCTCCGATTCCAACTCATCGACGTTTTATTTCGATTATTTTCGTAAGGGGGATCGGGCACCCGATCAAATAACGTCGCCAAAGGCCCCCACGAAATTGTGGACGCACGCGCGCACGATTTTCGTTCGTTTCGTTATATTTCCGGGACGATAATTTCGCGAACTTTCCGCCAATTTCGGTCGGTTAAATTGTTTTCGTTAATTACCGTCGAACGTCCATCATGCCGAAAATTGATCTCTACAGCGTAATACTCCAACAACGAACACATTTAGAACCGACGCCCGCCTACGGACTACTTAGGGATGGACCCTCTAAGGACCACCACCGTCGATTAAGAACCCCTGATCATATAAGCGTGTACATCAATTATAATAAACCGACAATAAATCCACTTATCGGGCCGTTTAGAATTAATTTACGTTTAACGTTAATTATTGTCGCGTTACGGGCGGATGCCGGAATAATCGACGCGTTTCTATTAGTGCGCCGTAAAGTACCACCGTCGTCGTTGTTCGTTTTCCGTTCAATTCGCGGGTTTAAAATTTGGTCGATTTTTTTTTTCGGTCGACACGCCTAATTTTTGCCCGGTAAAACAAACGCGTCGTCATAGTCCCCGGGTACGTATTTTTTTGAGCGAACAACTTGTTAAAATATTAACGCGCCCGCGTCGTTCAATCAAACAGGCGAAACGTACGCGTACACGTGTCCGTATTACGCTAGGGAAAATCGAATTTTTTTTTTTTCGAAATTCAAAGTCGCCGGTCCAATGCAAACGCAACCGGTCACCCCGGCGTGGCTCTACAGTTCGCGTATACAAATTATCCGGTTCGTCGGCGGTACATTATCGAACGGTTTTGTTTTTTGGCGTTCACCCTCCGCCGCCGTTTAAATATACCGATATGTACGGCAGGGACCCGGCCGAGACCGGCGGCAAAACGCCAATAAGTACGCGCGTCGTAATTATCACCGTTGTCGGGACGCGTCACTGTCAAGGTCCCGGCGACCGAGGGCGTTTTGTTTTTTTTTTTCAAACAGCTGAGACACGGTTCGAGTGCCGTTTCCGCGACCGACCTCGTGCGTGGACGGCCAACGCACGCGTATACAACCGCAGTCGGTGTCGGTCGGCCGGTCGTGTTACTGTTCCGCGCGGGTTTCGGTCGATTTCGTCGGCGACGGCGGCAGTACGGGGACGGATCGTTTTCGTGTAAAATCCAAGACCGGAGGGTAATCGATTTTCCGCGCGTACGTATAACATCGACGGTCGTCTTGATAATACGGTACGGCGCATCAACGCGAAAGTCGCTCGGGGATAGCTGGAATGAAAATTACTGTTCGCGGTTAGCTATTGGAACGCGAAAACCGGCGAGGGGGACGTCTTAGACGCCACTATTGTATTCACGTAACCAGACGTAGACAGTACGCGATTAACTCGCGGGCGAAGTAACTCGTTCGGGGTTTAATCAATTTTCCCGATACGTATATCCGAGATACTCGCTTTTGAACTTGATTTCAACTCGTCAACGTGTCCCCGACCTTGCCGATATTCGAATTTGAATATTCGTCTGCTACTATCGTAACACCCCCCCCCCCAAAAAAAAAAAAACAAATTACTACTTTTTTCGCGAACTATCGCCATAATTGCGTCAGTTTCGAGTACGGCTTTCTCGTTAAAATTTCACGATTTTTCGATAACTCGATTAATACCGTTAAAAACGAGAAAATCGTGTATTATTTTTTTTTTTGTAAAATTATAGTCCTCTCCAATCCCGAATAGGTTAGTCCTGGATCACCAATTACATTGATCCGGCACCGGTTTCGGCGTAAACAAATACATTTTACGAATACGTACGTATTATTAGACATACAACAATATGTTTATTAGGCGTTTGCCAAAAAAAAAAAAAAAACACCAAACGCCGAGATTTCTTACGACTCGCTCGAATGCGCAAGACCCCATCGTTAACGCCACAACTCTCGGACACATTCGATTTGATTTGGTGTCAAATGTTTACGGCAATTGGAATTTCGAAATTTCGCGAAATATTTCGTTTGCGTGAAAATCGAAAACAGTTTAAAACCGTTCGGCGACAAAGTATTCACTCTATTATTCAAATTTATGCCGCGGTACGATTATGTTTTTCCGTTTTTTTCGAATATTATTATAAACGTCTATTAATTGCTTTTATTACTTATATTTCGAATAATCGATTATCGTTTATTCGTTCTTTTTATTTTACAAATAGTTTCAAGGATATATTGTCTTTTCTATGTATATATATATAAGCGATTTACTTCAAAATTAAACTAACTAATCTCGTGGCGATAACTTTAATTGTACATTTTAATAGCGATGACATTTAAAATTCGTATAATCAATAGTGCCTATTTATCTATCATTATTATATATATAAGCGTTATCCGATCGATTATAACGAGTTTAGAGTACGGAATTGTCGTTTTAGCATTGAACGATGTACAAAAATAATTGTAACGCGTCGCGATTACCGTATTTACCAATGAACGAATACCAGTGCGGTTACGTGCTTAAGGAAACAAACGATTCGGTCGTGCGCTAAATTCGTTTCCACGTCCGATCGTCTTAAGAAAATCGTAATCGACAGAGAGAAATAGCCGTAAAACGCGAACAGCCGCGTTAATTAATCGGTATCGAACACGTTTTGGGATAATCAAAAAGCCGACCGTAAATGACGGGGAGAGGCGACGTCGTTTATAACCGTAAAATGGAGCGGTTACGAAAAACCGTTCGACATAAATCGAATACGGCCTTTATTACACGCCAATTAAACGATAACGAAATTCCATAAACGAACGATAATAATTAATTATACGGTCGCGTAATCGAACTTATTCAAATACACATAATGATCGCGATTAAATTAATTTCGTGATCTTTCAATACGACGCACATACATATATCGCTTCTTAGTCGACGGGTTAAAGTTTTTAAGGGAATCATTGTCGAGTCCATTATCTAGAGACATGTGTAAACTATTCCGTAACGAACAAGTTTCCGATAATAATTTATGGTGCCCGTTAATAAATAGTAACGACAGAACGAAAAAGAACTAATCGAACGAGCGGTCGTCAAAATTCGCGCGGTTCTGTTCACGTATAAAGCGGGACGCGTTATTATTGTTGTCCCTTTTGAACGACGTCGACGACGTTCGTTATTAATTAGGCGTAAAATGTACACGTTTTCGTTTCGTCCGTAGAAATGACCTAAAAAGAAAAACGCATGGAGTTCGTGCTGGGTGCCATGGGCGCCAGTGCCGCGGTGTGCTTCACCAATCCGCTGGAAGTGATCAAAACGCGGTTTCAGTTGCAAGGGGAATTGAAGAGAGTCGGCAACTACACGGTCCACTACCGGAACTTCGCGCACGCCATTTACGTGGTGGCGAAGAACGAAGGCCCGTTGGCGCTCCAGAAGGGTCTGCTGCCGGCCATGGGGCACCAGGTGTTCTTGAACGGCACGAGACTGGGCTTGTTCGACCTGGCGCAGAAAAACGAATGGCTGCTGAAAAAGGACGGCACCGTGTCCCTGACCAAGTCCGCCATTGTCGGGGCCGGGGCCGGCATGCTGGGCGGTTTCTTGGCCAGTCCGCTGGGCATGGTCGGTGTTTATTCGGTTTTTTTTTCCGTCAAATTTAATTAATTAAGTATTTCCGTATTCTCCGGTCGAACGAAGTACCGCCAAATTTGGGTGATGGGGGGGGGGAAAGCGTTAGAGGTTAGGTTAGGTCTGGCGCGGGCGAAACGTGTCGGACATAAAAACCACCCTCTCCTCGGACGGGGATTTCCGTTGAACCGACCCCGCCCCGAAACCCACGCGAAATACACGAACGTTTACTAAAACGGAACAAACGGTCGTTTCGGACAGTTGAAAATTCACCTGCAGTCGTTCTCCGCCCAATCCATCGCCGTCGGTCACCAGCACAACACCGCCGGTACGTTGAACGGTTTGCTGTCGCTGTACCGCCAGTACGGCGTGGTCCGGGGACTGTGGCGCGGTGCCGTCGGGGCGATGGTGCGCATCGGCGTCGCGTCGTCCGCGCAGCTGAGCACGCTGAGCCTGATCAACGAGGCGCTCGTCGAACGCGGCGTGCTGACCAAGGAGCAGAAATTCCTGAGCATTCTGATCAGCAGCATGCTGGGCGGCGTGCTGATGGCGATACTGATGGCGCCCTTCGACCTAGTGTCCACCAGACTCTACAACCAAGGTAATACGCACGCGGCGAACCAGGCGCGTCGTCGTTGCGTACGTTTCCGGGACACGTTCGGGTACATTCGGATAGGAACGGACTGGCGAACGTTTGGAGTTCCTAACGTGCCGCGTGTGTACGGAAAATATATCCGCCGGCGAACGGTGACGCCCGTAAAGGTATCCGACCATTGTCCAACGATCGTCGGATTAAACAAATTCGCCGATAGTTTATCGCGAACGGTCGAATGTTTACGCAATAATACGCGCGGCGAACGATCGGCCGCGTTCGAACCTTAACGATACCTAAATCTTCCGGCGCAAGCGTATTCGGCGGCCGATCAATGTAATAGTGGGCATTTTAAACACCGGCCATTTAATTCGCACGTGCAACGACGACGCGCGCGGACGTGTCCGCTACGGCGTCGCGTGAACCGGTAGAAATTGCGCCCCGAACGCGTAAAACGGCCGACAAACGCTGACGCGTGCGCCGACTGTACTCAACAGGTGTGGACGCCAAAGGCCGCGGCCTTTTGTACGCGTCGTACGCGCAATGCTTGACCAAGACGTTCCGGCAAGAAGGAGTGCGCGGACTCTACAAGGGCATCATCCCGTGTTACCTCCGTCTCGGGCCCCACGTCGTACTCAGCATGGTGTTCTGGGATAGATTGCGACTGATCGAAAAACAAATAGCCGACCGTTTCAAAAGCGTCGGCTGACGGACCCGTGTAGTTTATTATTCGTCCGGCCGTTGTAAGGCCGCGTGGCGTTTATTGTAACGTCGCGCGATCCGCGACGCGCCGATGTACAAATAAACTAAACTGTACTCGATTCGTTTGTTCCGTTGATAATGGCGATTGCGCGTAACCAAAAACTCCCGCGCGCCTCTGTCGTCGGACTTTTTCCGTTATTCCCGTTCGAAACGACGACGACGACGACCATTTTACGGATGGCGGCCCCGCCCGACTTTCGGTAATTATAAACGTCCGAACGAATTTCCGGTCGATCGAAAACCGAAGTCGTCAAACGGTACGCCGGTTTTTTTTTTTTGAAACGGCCAAGAACAACGAACGATCGCGTACCGATGTCCCGTCGGCGACATTAG